>VYZS01005428.1:84066-94864 GCA_013400695.1 Neodrepanis coruscans | reverse complement strand
TCTATTGTAAAAAAAAAAAAAAGAAACTACACAAGGAAAAGCTTTGATCCACGTGAAGCCACTGATGTGCTCCATCAGTCCCTGGCAGCAGATCCCAGGGACTGTCACACCATGTCACACACCACTGCAGAAGTATTACCAGGAGGCAGAAGGAAAGTGACAGTGGAAGAAAAATGAAAGCAAAGAACAATTGCAGCTGAATGCTGGGACTGGCTGTCCCTGACAGAC
Source organism: Neodrepanis coruscans (assembly GCA_013400695.1). Classification (NCBI taxonomy): domain Eukaryota; kingdom Metazoa; phylum Chordata; class Aves; order Passeriformes; family Philepittidae; genus Neodrepanis; species Neodrepanis coruscans. The sequence goes on along the minus strand of VYZS01005428.1, from coordinate 94,636 downwards.
AGTTATCACTCTTCTCAAGTGCCTATAAACACCCACAGGGAAAAATGGAGCTTCTAGAATTGTATGACACAGATCCAAGCACTGAAGAATGTGAAAAGGCAGTGGATTGCTATTAGTCTTCCACAGCTCAGGCATATCTCTGAATTCCATTTTGCTTCCTGGCAATTTGAGACCTCACCAGCCAGCCCTCTGCTGCCAAAGGGCTCTTCTGTCCTGCTCCTTCCAGCAGCCTGAGGGATGGCTGCCTAATTATACATAATATCCTATTTCCTCTCTCCATCTACTGGAAGAATGTGCATTAATTACTCACTGCCATAATACACTCCCCCTGTGGAAGTCCCAAAAGACACAAGAGAAGGCCAAGCTGTTTACCTTTTCCTGGTAAAGCTTATGAAGCCAGTTTGCAGCTTCCTTTTCATCTTGAGGGATATCTTCCAGAGGAAACCTCCTAGTTTAATAGAGACATTAAAAAAACAAAAGAAGAAAAACAAAGAAGAATTAAGGAAAACTCCAGGTATTTGATTTTAGCCCTCTACTAGGAAATTAGTATCTTCCATTCAGTGAAGGGCATAAATCACAGGCAATAGTGTCACTGATGGCAGAGGTCTTAAACAGAGATGAACTGAGACTTAAATAACACCCAATTTTCCATCTAAATACTCCGATTCTTAAGACAAAAGAAACTGTACAAGAAACAATAACTGTACCTATCAGTTTCAGGGCATATTAGTAAAATAAGCATTTCATACTCAAACACTGTTCTTCCTTCACCAGATCTGCCTTTGGCTGATTCCCAGTGAGTTCAGGCTGAGGCACCCAGAGCTGGGCACAGACAAGCAAGTAGCAAACCCAAGCACAATTGTTTGTTNGGTATTTGATTTTAGCCCTCTACTAGGAAATTAGTATCTTCCATTCAGTGAAGGGCATAAATCACAGGCAATAGTGTCACTGATGGCAGAGGTCTTAAACAGAGATGAACTGAGACTTAAATAACACCCAATTTTCCATCTAAATACTCTGATTCTTAAGACAAAAGAAACTGTACAAGAAACAACTGTACCTATCAGTTTCAGGGCATATTAGTAAAATAAGCATTTCACATTCAAACGCTGTTCTTCCTTCACCAGATCTGCCTTTGGCTGATTCCCAGTGAGTTCAGGCTGAGGCACCCAGAGCTGGGAACAGACAAGCAAGTGGCAAACCCAAGCACAATTGTTTGTTACATTTTGGTAGCAAAAACCCCATTTTGGATGTAATGGGAGAGGTGGTTAAAAATTCACTTCACACCAGCTCTAAGGGAAACATCACCTGCAGTGACTGCCCTTGTCCCCTCCTGTCTCTCCAGAGGCACACAGGTCTGGGTGCATCTGAAAATTATGCCCAGTGCCATGTACTGACCTGACCTCACTGAGAACAGCTGCCTTGTAAGAGCCTCTTGCTACTGGTGAAGAGCCAACCATTTCCCTGCATCCTTTTACTTTCTGAGACAGGCCACTGACATTCTCACCAGTGGCACTTCACCCCCTCAGTGGCACAGATCTCAGTCCTGAATCGATGCACAAAAAAGTTGCTTGGTTTGTAGAGGGCAGGCACACACCTCACAGGCCAAATATTGCCAAAATATGTTCAGCCTGAGGGTATATCAGGGCTCTCTTGGAGCAGAGCAGTAGGAACAGAAGGGTGACCTCTGGGACAGCTCCAGACACAGTGATCCCAGATACAACTTATTTGCTGCTGTTCAACCAGGGAATCTATTACCACAGTACAAAAATAATGCCTCTGAGTCAGCACAGGCCACCAAAAGCAGTGTGGGCAGCAGTTCAGGGGAGGTGATCCTACCCCTCTGCTCTGGTGAGACCCCACCTGCAGAGCTCCCTCCAGCTCCGAGGTCCCCCAGCACAGGAAGGACATGGACCTGTTTGAGCAAGTCCGGAGGAAGCCAAGATGATCAGAGGGATGGAGCAGCTCTGCTGGGAGGAAAGGCTCAAAGAATTGGGATTGCTCAGCCTGGAAAAGAGCTGCAGTGGCCTAATTATGGCCTTTCCAGTGCCTGAAGGGAGCTGACAGGAAAGATGGAGAGAGATTATTCACAAGAGCCTGGAGTGACAGGACAAGGAGGAACAGATTTAAACTGACAGAGTAGGTTTAGATTATATACTAGAAAAAAATTATTTACTGGGAGGGTGGTGAGGCACTGACACAGGATGCCCAGAGAAGCTGTGGCTGCCCCATCCCTGGAGGTTTTCAAGGCATGTTGGATGGGACTCTGAGCAACCTGGGATAGTTGAAGGTGTTCCTCCTGCCCATGGCAGGGGGTTTGGAACAAGATCTTTAAGGTGCCTTCCAACCCAAACCATTCTATAATTCCGTGAATACATCCTTCTACATTCCTAAAAGTTTTTGCATCCCATAAATTAACTGCACACCAGATCTGACAGATTTACTCTCATGAGTTCTAACATAAGGAGCTGCTCAATTAACATAAATAATGCCCACTAAAACCTCAGTAAAAAGTCATTTGCTGAAAGCTCTCTGGTGAAGTTGCTGCGGTGCCACTGTCACCACTAGAGGGGACTCACTGCAGTAACATTTGATAATTCCCTATTTCCTCTGGAGCCAGTTGGATAAAGGCTGTATCCACTGCAGGGAGCTAAGCTGCTTACCTCCACATAGGTAACTGTGTATGTATGTAACAAGAACAAGAGCTTATGTGCTTCCTTTCTCTGAGCTACAATAAGTCTGCTGGCACAATCAGGACATGTTACATCTTCAGCAAAAAACCCACATAAAAGTAGTCTCCTTATTCTCACAGCTTCCTCTCCACAGCAGAGAAAAATCTTCAAATGCAGAAAGCATCTTGAGAATATTGATTCAGTTCACAAACATATTTTAAATCAAAGTTATCTAAACATAATGGCTATTAGTTATTTTCACAGGGTACAATGAGTAATTTTACCTGGCAATGTCATCCTCAACAGAATTTTATGAACCCAAACCTTTCCTAACACTACTGAAAACTGTATTTCTCTTCTTTCCTCCCACTATGACTTCAAGAAATAAAACAAACTTGCACCTCCATCAGCAAGCCATAGGAGAGATGAAGGCAACCACTATTCAATGCATAATTGTACAGAAGTGCATCCATGCATGTGCTTCCCAGATCCAGCTAGATATCCTACATGCATCTGCCATCAGCATGAAATTACAGGTGGCAACTGCCTGACCAGCTGCTTTGCTGGCTGGAAAGTTGTCTGTTCACTTTCCTCATCAGGAGTATGCTTGCCAAGTGTAAATAGCCAAAATGAAACCCCTTACAAACGAGTGACCCCCACCTCTCAGAGAGCTCCACAGTCTCCTTTCCCACTGAAAGACCAAAAATTTGGTGGATGTTGCAGTACCTGAGACCAGAACTGGAGCACATGTCCTTCCCTTCCCCATTAAGGCTGCAGCACTCTGCATCCCCTGGCACAGCACTTCTTCCTCTAAACTGTTGTTGTTGTATCTCAACACACTGGATAATTAGTGTGACTCCCTACAAAGATTCTCACCACTGGGGGCTCACACCTCCTTTGATTAGATGGACTATGTATTGAAACAGTGCCTTTCACCTGCAGCACACAGATCCAAGGCCAGAGGGGAAAGGTGAGGGGGAAGCAACAAAGCCTTTTCTTTTATTTCTTTTTAAAAAACAAGCATCAACCTCATCACCAGAATACAGCAATGTTTTCCAAAGCCCCCAGAGGAGCAGAAGTAAACTGTCAAAACAACTGTGGAAAGAACAACCAGGTCCTTTTTCAGGTCAAAACATAAAAGGAAAAAGAAGAAATAAAACAGAAAAGGGTTGGTAGTTTTTATGATCACAAAGAAGCCTTTAAAGGAGAAGGCAATAAGAAGAAAGCAAGAAAGAAAAAGCATGTCTGTGTGTGCCTGCACGTGTGTTACATGCTGGATGGAGTCAGGTGTTAGCAGCTACTCTTCTGAGTAAAAGAGGAATGAGGAATGTAAGGAATGTCCCACCTCATTCATAAATAATGCTGAAATTCAGACATCCTAACTTCTAATCTGCTAATTAAGCCATGTGCTCTTTAACTTGTTGGTGACATCATGGGATTTCACATGAAAGCAAACTGAAACATGGGGGAAACAGGGAGGTCTTTGTGTCCTGCAAAGCGACCTGAAGGGCAAGAAAATGTGGACTACAGGAAAGGAAATTACCCTGTAAAATCAAAATGCACTTTAGCTGCCAAGTGATGCATCTTAGGGCTCACCTCCATCAGTACGTGCTCACCTTACACACATATCTGCTTCATATTTCTTCCCATAAAGAATTCCTAATAAAGATGGGTTCTTGTTTCCTCTGAAATTTAGTGTTACATCATACACTGCTGAAACTGTAGCAGAAAAAAAAAAAAGGAAAACATGGCAGTTATAGCAGCAGTTCTAGCAACCACCTGGCATGAGACAGCAAAAGAGCCTTGTGCAAGCCTTGCATTAATGATGACAGGTAGCAGAGCTCTTCACCCCTTTGTGTTTTCATGTCAATATTTACCTGTATCAGCCACCTGGCATTCCCAGCTCTCTGCCATGTGTGTTATCAGAACACCAGAGGACTTGTTGAACTGAGCAACAGTGACATACCTGAAAGGTTTATTATTTATTAAGACTGGTGTCTGACAGTTCTGTGGCAATTTGCCAATTAACAGCTGACACTCTGAGTGCTTATTATTGCCACAGCTCACTAATTGTCATGGACACAATGAACAACAGGATCTACTATCCTGTGCTACACAGAGTGTGCTGAAACAACAAGTAGCATCTTGCCAAGTACCTGTTCCCCTGAGACACTGGACAGCAGTGGTGAAACCTTTGGTTCTGGGCAACAGGTGGTATTTCAGTTTAGGCAACCCCTTGGATTCAGCTACTTCCATGCTGATACGGTGCTTGGTCTCTGTAAAACGAGTTCCTTCACAGTACAGGAGAAACTAGTAGGAGAGAAAAGGCAAAAAAAACCCTGAGGATATCTTGAGATCAAGAGAAACCAAGCAGAATACTGAAAATTTGTGTAAGATAAACATAAGGCCATGCTTATGCACACACTTCAATTGTCTCATCTCATCAAGTATAAGGCATAAGCACCACCTCAAACTCACTTACAATTACCTTTAATTTTACCAACACATACCAAATTTAAGGTGACAAAAAGACAGCCTTAATTGTGGCATTTAGGATGCAAAAAATTTAGGAAATTGATTCACTCCAGTCAATTTTAATCATGATTTAAATTACCAAGCAGGAAGTCTTGATTTAAATAATCAGTGCTAACTACATTTTGCACTTATATTTTGTGGTTGTCTTCCCTAGAGACTAGTCTTTGGTTCTCAGCCATAGAATCATTAAAATTTATAGATTTGCAGCTAAAGTTCAGTCTTGAGATTTTCTAATTGGTAGGGACTTTTTCTGGGGTTTTTTTTAACTTTTTTTTAACACTGATCAGGAGGATATATTAAATATAGTTCATATCCTTATATTCAAGCAATTAAGTAGCTTAAAATACATTCTCCAGATGCTTATTTTTTTCTATCTTTGCAGTGGTAGAAAATCACAATACATTCACAATGTTCTAGTTAAAGGCTTAATGTTTCACTATTCATTTTAACAAGCTGTACTAGATAATGTTGAAAAAATCACTTTAAATGCACAAAACCCCTCTTAAAATGTTTTATAAGCCAAATAATTGTGTATTACATGTGCTGCTATAAAAGGAAATTTAAAATTTATCAAAATGTTTGCAATCAAAGCTCCAAGAAGGTTAATAGGTAGATTATACCACTGCATTGCTGCAGGAAAATCTAACAACATTGCACATAATGAAACAGAGATGTTTTACCCTTCAATTCTTATAATGTCAAAATAAAAAGGAAAAAATGTAACTACAGAAGCAGATATAAGTCTGCCATATGTTCTCATAGACATTTTTTGGGGAAACCTGTAATTTCACAGATCAATGAATGCACTAACAGGAACTTTCTATCAAAATCCATGGTCTGTGCAACCAAATTCACTCACTTCTCTGAAAACCACTTCTTTGTTTTTGTGTCAAATATAGGCTTTCTTAAAAAGTAAGTTCAGACAAAACCAGCAAGTATTACACAAGCGTGATTTATAAATTATTGTCAAGCTTCTGAGCTGTTTCACAAATGACTTCTCTCACCAACAGGCACATGGAGAAAACCAGCATAACCCAAAAGACCTCCTGAAGCAGAGCATGGCTTTTCCTTGACTACACTTGGAACTGAGCAAGTTCTTCCGACACCTAAGGCCCACCTGTCACATCTAGCAGGCAACACCAGAGAAGGAGCTCAGCACTTACCCACATATATTCAGGATAATCGGACAAGCGTTTTAATCCTTCAATAACTGTGTCTCTGTCCTCTTCCCATTTCCTTTTGCAGAAAACAATCTCAAGGAAGTACCACGTCCAGCCAATTAGGGGCACATACAGTAGCTCTCTCTTAGCAAGAACTTTGGAACTCTTGGAGGAAAAAAAAACCACAAACACGACCCAAAAATGTAATGCGGCGACTTTTACAATGAGATCAAATACATTAAAGTTAATACAATGAAGAGCTGATGGACTTATGTGGGGAAACTGAAATGCAAGAAGCTACAAGGATGTGTTTTTAAATAGACCTGTGATGTTGCAGGGGAAGGGACAGCTCACGGCCACACGTACCCCCAGCACTCCAAAGCGCTCCGTCATCGTCCAGCCGCACAAGAAGTCGATTTCGAAGTTGTGATTCAAGATGATGATGACGTGCTCCTTCCCAAAGGTGTTCACCGTGGCCTCGTCTGAGAACAAGGTGCACTCTGTGCCTGACCACCATTCCAGCAGCATTACCAACTCTGACAAACATGGTGAAGACAAGAGAGAAGGGTTAGGGGTGCCCCTGACAGAAAGCACTGAGCCCCATTCAGTGCCCAGCCCCTTCTGACTCCCAACACTGTCACCACCTCAAAACAACCCAACAGAGATGAAATGAAAGTTTGGGTGGGTATAAACCAAATGACAGCACCACCCTTAAGCAATATTTAAGGCACTAGACATCTGCATTATGGATAATTTTATCAAGTTTGGGCATTGTATTATGAATGTGAAATTTCATGATCACTGGAAATAAAAGCCCAAAAAATTTTGCCTGACAACAGACAGTGAAGCTGTTGATTGCTCGCCACCAAATGAGTACAGTTTCTCCCAAGTGGAATACAAATTATGCATAGATGCAGCCTAATGCTTTTACTCAACATGAAACAAGGTTTATGGAGGTAAACAGACCAATAAAGGTCTTTTACAGGGATGCAGTGCCACAGATCTTGTGATAAATACTAGAACACAAGGCTCTAATCATTCTGTATTATGATCATCAACAAAGAGTCAGAAACAGCAGAGAATTGAGATAATTCATCATAATATCTCGGCAAAGACAGGAACGGTAAATTATGTCTTTTATTGTAAAAGAATGAGCCCTTTTCCCTCTGTTTTCTCCAGCTTTTCAATACTGTAGCATCTCTTACTCCACCCTGAATATTTCCTTTGTTACCCACTCTTCTTTTCCACCTCCTCTTCTTTCATCATCTTAAAAACCCCTCTCACTTAAATTTAGCATGCATTGACTGTAGTTGCTATGGTTAGCTTATTTCTCTCAATTCAGTACACTGAGGCAGATGGGAGACATTTCTTGTATCATGGGACAACTATAAAAAGTATGAGAATAATTCATTCTCCCAGCAGGAAGATTTGCTTCCATGCAAACTAGTCACTGGTATTTTCTCATTCCAAAGAGATACAGCTGCAATCAAAATTTGGCTGTTATAAAGTCCAACTCTTCCCATATCACTACAACCAACTTGAGGGGTCAAAACTGGAATATGCCAGTGCCACCTCAGTCCACCGCATCAGGTTCTGCCAGGAGGTATTTCAAATTCCTGTTGGGATGCCCTGATTTTGCAAAACAGGGCAGTGACTTCCTGCACAAGGGTTTCTGATCAATGGGGTCAAACAGGGTCATCTACCCACACTGCTAAATAAGTATCGCACCAATTTTGCATCACAACAGAGAGAAAGCAAATACAGTATTTAGGTGAGCGATGGGGAAAACCAGTCTTGGTCTGCTGAATATACAGAGCCCCTCTAGCACAAGTTTTTTCACTCACAACCACAAACTTATCATCCAGGTTATTCCCTGGTATCACTCTCAACACCTGCTCATTTGGAGTTATTTCATGATAAAGTTATGCAACCTGCTGATCAAGAGAGCAGAAACCTGGTCAACTGGAAATACAGCAGAGAAGAGACAGAACTGTCTTGTTCATTTACACTTACTAGAGGTTTCTGTTCTTCCTTCCCAGCTTTGTCTCCTTTGTGATCACTTACCTTCCTTTCTCTGGTTATCCTGGCTCAGTAAAAAGGGAAAGAAGACAGCAAGAGTGACCTCAGCTAAGAACCATTCTCCTCCACGCAGGTGGCCAGAAGGGAGTAGTGGTACCAGACACAGTGTGGTACTCTGAGCACTTTTGGCTTTCAACTGCTGTCTGTGTACTAAAAAGGAACATTTCCAGTACCTGCTACAGCTGCTGCACTTTTTTATTAAAAATGATAACAGACAGTGTGTTTCTTCTTCAAAATCAGAAAAAAAAAATCAGCAGAGGCAGGTGTGCATGTCTCTCCGCAGAGCATTTATTTTACCATTTGCTCTATAATAGTGGAGGATTTGCCAGAGTTCATACTGAGACAGGAGGGTTGATGAGCCAAAAAAATGAGTATGAGGAAACAAATTGTCCTTTACAAGCGTTCTGACAAATGATGTAACTGTAACTGGGAATGGGCTTGTGTCCTCTTTTTTGGTGTGTGGGTTACAGCTACTTTGTGTGGCACTGATCCTGCTGATGCTACAGCAACCACATCCCTCTGAATGAAGGGATGAGAACACTTGCACTGCCAAAGGTACTTCCTATACAGGGCAAGAAACACCCTGATACAACCCTAACCCACAACCAACTCCTGTGGCTGGGGTTCCCACACACCAAAGCAGGTGCATTTACAGCCCCACAAGCCACTCACAAACAAAGCAAACATCCCTCAGCTGAAAGTACCAGTATTTTAGAGATTAGTTTTGCAAACGGACTGAATGAAACACGCTGCAGTCTCCGAAGGCATGAGTCATCTCAAAGGAGCTGATGTGGGAGAGCATGAAGCACAGACTACCTGTCACGAATTGCAAAGGGTTTATGTTGAGGTCAGAGCCTAACAGACTTTCTTCCCCATATGTCTGCCACAAACACTGGATAGATTGACTCTCCCTCCCCTTCAGAAGCTGTGCTTTATGTATTTGGGAGGAGATGCAACAAGAATAGAGCCTGGTTTTCATTACACAGGCACACACACAGGTGATAGTGTGTCCACCCCTACACACTGATCCCCTGCCAGATGGGCAGAGCAGCTTCTCTTACATGAACACCCTCAGCCTGAAACTATAAGCAGCTTGGAGTAAGAGTTAAAATGCAGCATCCAGAACAGAACACACACCTACAGGTTCATTGCCAAAAGGCTTCCCCATAATGAAATATATTTCATAATGAATGGCAACATTTGAGCTGCTGCATTTATATGCCTTACTTAATTTGTTATAAATCACAACTGAAGTGCATATTCTGTCAGCTCTTCCATTACAGGCCATCAGCACTCTGCAATCCCATATAACATTTACATTCATTTTCATAGCTTTAATTTCTTAATGAGTTAATTTATCACAGGCTATACACTTGGGGTTATCCTAGGTACAACTCAATTATCTACTCAGCTTCTCCAAACCTCTCTGAACAATAGAGTGCATTATTTCCAGTGTTTAGAAGATAAAATCACATTTTAAATGCTGCTTTCATGCACAATGCTAAATAAGGCCTGGAACAAGCAGCTCATATCCTCTGAAAAGCCAGACTATCAGTGCAGCTATAGTTTTCAGCACAAGATCAGATTCTAGATTATTAAAAGCCCATGAAGAAATTCTTACAAGCAAAATAAAAACTCCCTTATGCCCTCACTCTCATCCAACCGAACTAATTTTTTAAGTTTCTGCTAAGCTCTTCTATTACCATATCTCTTCTCCTGACAATTTGCCTGCCACTGTATTTAAATGTCCTTTCTCAAGTCCTTCTCAAGCAACACTCTCAAAAAAGCACAGGAAGGACAAGGACAGCAAAGTTAAAAAGAGACTGAACTAGATATTCTGGAGAGTTTTTGTCGGTGGTACTTCACATGGATGACTTATGAAATGTGGGTGCCTGTCAGTGGACTGCTCAGCTGTAATTTCAGTACTCATTCTGGTGACTCATTTACCCCAAGTGGGAGTTGGATGCTGAGCTGAGCACTAAGGTAAGTGGCCGTGCACACTGGGAGGGGACGGAGAATAGAAAGCGATTAGATGATTCACTGCTGGAACAGGAGGTGACATTTGGGCTCAGGAGTCTTCTAAACACTCATTTCAGAAATCAAACCTCCTGCTAAGCTGCGTGA
>VYZS01005428.1:53696-84031 GCA_013400695.1 Neodrepanis coruscans | reverse complement strand
GAAACAAGCCATCCATCTACAGGGAGGAAATTCTGCAAAGGTCTGAAATTAGCAAAGCAGTTGCACTCACTGTAGAGTTGAGCCACGGGCAGAAGAAGGAAAATGCGACAAATTGCTCACAAGGGGACACCCTGGCACCAGAGATGGACATGGTAGGATGTAAGAGGACTCTGAAGTTTGTCACACAGTTCAGCTACAGAGACATCTACACTAGATAATTTAAGACAGACCTCTCCCTCTGCCAACCACACAATTCACTTGGGCTCCTAAATGGTCAGTATTGCACATATGCTCCATACCTGAACCAGCCTCAGAATTGTCCCTTCCTCATCACTGAAACAGAGTCAGCAATTCCTCTCATGTAAGAATAGGGTTGGAAGTGGGGAGGAGCTCTTCTTCCAACCTTTTTGAATGACAGAGTGACAATATATCTATCTATCTATATTTATCAGTCCCTTGACTTCAGTGTTATTTCCCAGTATTTCAGAAGAAAAAGGCTGTCTTGAACTGCTCTGAAAGAGTCCAACATGTAACTCAGCATTCCTCTCTCTCTGCATATATACATATACATCTTTCCTTAATTAACAAAAGCAGAGACAAGCCAGCCCAGTCCCCTTGTCCAGCCCAGCCCTCACATCCCCCTCAGGCATACTCACGGCTCCAAAGGGAATAGGCAAGGCGACAGTTTACTCGGCGATAAAACTGCTTGTTTATGGGCCAGAGGACTAGTGTGCATAGTTGAATGAAGTTAATGATCAGTCCACTCACAACAAAGACGAACCCAATGAGGAGGTGAACTATGAACTGGGTCTTCAGAAAGGCAATGAAGCCCATGATAACCACTCAGAAGCGTGTGCAGGGGCCGTCACTCAGAATAACCGTCCTGAAAGAGAAAAAGCAAGACAAAAGAGTCAGATGGAGAGTGGATTTACAAGCCCTGAGGAAGGACAAGGCAAAAGCCCAGAAACAGTCCATGCAGCACCCAAGCCAGCCCTAGAAACACCCTGCTCCCCAAGCCTGCCTCATTCGGGTCTTAATAAACTGGTGACAGATGCAAATCGCTTCCAAAATTAGGAAAGAATCATTATTTACAAATTTACAGCCCACAAAGAAGATTATTGTTTGTTGAAGGCAAAATTCACACCTCTCTTCAAACAAAGATCACATAATTGTACTTAATGCTGTGAGGAACACAGAGTCCTGCAGGCACAGTGAGCAGTTCAGCACGCTGCAGTAAACAATCTGCACAGTGACTGCTGCACCTTCGGGGGAGCTGTCCCTGAACTGCAACAGGGGCCTCAGCCCTGAAAAGAGCAGGGCTGGTCACACAGAGCCTCAGTCTGGCCAGCACTAAAGCATGGAAATGGAAATTAGCTATTCCCACATCCCCAGCTGGAGGAGGTTTAATAACTTCTCACTTTGTCAACAGTTCCACAATCAATTATGCCAGTGGGGGGAAAAAAATAAGACAATAAAAATGCCTTAGGTCATGTAGCAGTACAAACTTGATCTGGAAAGGGCTTTGGCACAGGATCTTCATTCCACCAAATTAGCCAGAGCACTTAACTCTGAGCATGTGCCATATTTATACCAGATGCAGAAGGACTGGTGATGTCTGAATCAGCAGCAAGTCACAGGAACTTGGACAGACAAGCCTGATCCACTACAAATCCTGTCAGCACAGTTAACTCAATAGAATGTATTTACCAAGCCACCAAATTCAGTTTATTTCAAACTGTGCATTATCCAGCACTGGCCTTTTTGACCCTTGGCATATTAGAAGCCCTGCAGCAGCACCAACCAGGCCATCAAACCACAGCCTCAACATCTCACCCCAAAAATAAAAATAAAAAAAATAAAAGCATAACCCTGATTTTCAGCCACAGCCAAAGTTTGGTGACAGTTTTCATGCTCAGCTTTTATGAGTGTTGCAAATCATCAGATTAACCAGTAGGTGCTAATGAATATTTCTGACTAGTCAAGCGGGGAAAGGTGATGTGGACTCCATGTCCAAAAATAAAGTACCTGCCAGCTGTTAGGAATCAAACAATTTTAATTCACCACATGCTTACAGTATGCTGCTATTTATAAAACTCAAAACAGCAATTTTACTTGTGAAAGCTTGTTTGCTACCATTGCTTCTACAAATCAGGCACTGCCTATCAAGGCACAGAGTGTCTATTTTTTGCACAGTTAGCATCCACTAGCAGCCAAAACACTGCACCAGCACTCACACAATGGGAGGCAGCCACGGTATTCACTGACTCCTAACACAGCAATGGGCTCATTTATCTTTTCCATTGGCATGTTCTAATAAATATTACCAAACATTCAACACCAAGTTCTTGGCTTCCAAGACCAGAGTCATCCTCTTCCTCTGGTTTATCTCAAAAGCCAGTTCAAACAAACAAGAAAACAATTCCACACCAGCTTTTTTCCCAGTCCCTACTTACCCTCGGTACAGCCCTGTGAAAGCAGCTTTGCTGATGACTGTGTCTAGTGTCAGATCATTCAGAGATTAGACTTGATCTTGGAGGTCATTTCTAACCTAAATGACTCTGTGATTCTGTCTATCACTGTCATCAGACCAGCACTTGCTGTCTTTTGACACACAGCTTGGACACTTTCAGACAAGGACCCAAAGCCCATATAAATGGCACAAGAAAAACAGAAATGTCAAGGATCAGCCTCAAACACAGTAGTTTGGCTCTACTTCCACAACCTCTTCATTCTGAGCAAAGTCTGGAGCACTCTGGCATTTGTCCTGATATTAAGGACATTGCAGTACTACAGTCCCAAAAGACACATCCCCTTTTAACACTGCAGCATGTTGCTTCTCCAGCTTTGTTGTTACCCATGGAAAACATGACTTACCAGTCTTGCACCAGCATCCTGTCCCACATGCTGGGTACCACAGAATCATCAAGGTTGGAAAAGACCTCCAAGATCAGAGTCCAACCTGTGACTGATCACCACATTCTCAACTAGACCAGATCGCCGAGTGCCACATCCAGTCATTTCTTGAACACCTCCAGGGATGGGGACTCCATCACCTCCCCTGGGCAGCCCATTCCAATGCTTAACAACCTTTTCCATGAAGCAATTCCTCCTAATGTCCAAACTGAAATTCCCCTGGCACATACTAAGGCCACTTCCTCTTATCCTGACAGTTTTTGTCTGGGAGAAGAGATGGACACCTGCCTCAGGGAGCTGTAGAGAAGAAGAAGGTCCCTCTTGAGGCTCCTTTTATTCCAGGATAAACACCCTCAGCTCCTTCAGCCCCTCCTCACAGGATTTACTCTCCAGTAACTTCACCAGCTCTGTTGCCTTTTTCTGGACACAGTCCAGCATCACAATCTCTTTCCTGACGTGAGTGGCCCAGAATTGGACACAGCATTTGGCGGTGAACCTCACCAGTGCTGAATACAGGGTGAGACCCCAGAGCTGTGTGACTCCAGCTGGTGACACAGCAGAGCCACCTCGTGTGCCTGGACCTGTGTTCACTGTGCCCCTGTGTCTGGGGGCTGTGAGCCTGGCCAGTCCTATTATAAGGCAAAAAGAACAAACAGCAGCCACAGCGCAGCTGGTTCCTCTCCAGCACCTTCCCAGCACAGTGTTTGCCCAATTGCTCCATAAAACACAGCTGGTTCACTTGTACCTTCCCTTAAAATGGACAGCAATCAACTAAAATATGGATTAGTGCATTGTCTGATCCTTCCAGGTTCAAAGTTGGATGCAGAACCTGCCAGTCACCCTTCTGACAATCCCTCATTTAACTGTATCTGGCTTTTAAGATAATTAGAAGTTAATCATAATTCAGGAATTCTTTAGTTTTTTGCATTTCTGTCCATGTAGGACAGCCAGGCAATTTAGGGACAGGGTGACAGGCAAAAGGCAGTCAGCAACTACTCTGTTGAATCCCAAGGTCAGGCTGGGAAGAGGATGAGGAAATCACTATTTGCTAGAACGAGGAGAAGCACCACTTCTGCATCTGACACATATATGAAGCTCAGCTAAGTGAAGTGTTTAGGAAATAAGCCTCTAAACTGATGCCTCAGTCAGTCTAAGACAGCAGGTTTCAGCACTATTCATTTTTTTTTGAAGTCTACCCATTTCATCTATATATTCAAAGCCTTCTAGTAAAATCTTTTCTTCCTTCTTTTCCTAAAACACTAACTCACAACATTGACCTTTCACCACAAAACCTCCACTTCCTCCTGCAGCCTGTGGGTCAGACCATGGTGGGGCAGCTCTGCCCCTGCAGCCTGTGAAAGTCTTCAGGGGAGCAGAAATCCACCTGCAGACTGTGGGGAACCCCATGTCAGAGCAGGGGGATGCCTGGAGGAGGCTGTGACCCCATGGGAAAACCAGGCTGGATCAGGTCTGCTGGCAGGACTTCTGACCCCATGAGAGCCACAGTGAGAACTCTTGAGAACTTCAGTACCCTCCCTGCTTTCACATCCTCACCCAGTACCTGCTTTTCACAGCCACACTGCCAGACAGCACCAGGGTAAAACCTGGTAAAACCACTCAAACCAAAGTGCAATTTCATTGCCTGTTAGTGTCTGAACTCACAGGGCTGTTTGACTTTACAAATAAAGTCAGAGACACCCCCCACCCCACAGTATTGATCACAGCATCACAGAACAGTTTGGGCTGAACAAAACCTTAAATATCATCTAGTTCCAATGCCCCTGCCCCTTCCACTCGACCACATGGGTCAGAGCCCCACACAGCCTGGTCTTGATCTTCATCTGCTCTGAAGCAAAAGTTTTTAAATGCTTTGCATCCTTCAGGGCTCCCTCCCCTATTTCTGTACCTCTCAAGTACAGGGCAAGGAGGGCAAATGTCCTGTGGCTTTCCTGGTGTGGTGGGTTGACCCTGGCTGGATGCCAGGTGCCCACCAAAGCTGCTCTATCACTTCTCAGCATGGCTGGACAGGGAAGAGAAAACAAAAAAAGACTTATGGGTTGAGATAAGGAGAGATCAGGCAGAACAGACTTGATGTAGGGAAACTAACTTATTACCAATCAAAGAAGAGTAATATGATGCAAAATAAAACTAAATCTTGATACACCTTCCCTTCATCCCTCTCTTTTTCCCAGGCTCAGCTTCATTCCCGATTTTCTCGGTTTCCTTCCCCAGGCAGTGCAGGGGGATGGGGAATAGGGGTTTGTGGTCAGTTCATCACTTGCTTCTCTGCCCCTCCCTCCTCAGGGGGAGGACTCCTCACACTCCCATAGGAGACAGTCCTCCATGAACTTCTCCAATGTGACTCCTTCCCAAAGGAAGCAGTTCTTCACCAGCTGGTTCAGTGTGGATCCCCTTCCATGGGGTGCAATCCTTCAGGAACAGGCTGCTCCAGCGTGAGTCTCTCATGGGGTTCGAAGTCCTGCCAGTAAACCTGATCCAGCCTGGTTTTCCCATGGGGTCACAGCCTCCTCCAGGCATCCCCCTGCTCTGGCATGGGGTCCCCCACAGGCTGCAGGTGGATTTCTGCTCCCCTGAAGACTTTCACAGGCTGCAGGGGCAGAGCTGCCCCACCATGGTCTGACCAACAAGCTGCAAGGTCTGGCTTGAGGCTCCATGTTCAGATGGGTTCTCTGGTACCCAAAAGACACTGTGCCTCTCAGCACAAGCTGGAATACAACTTTTTTCCTTTACTCAGCTTTCCACATCCATCAAAGTCTTAATGATTAAACCTCCTTGAAACTTCTACCTCTCTGCCAAAGGTCCTTGGAATGTGCCACCAAGTTCAAAAGCCATTAGAAGGGAGAATGACAGAAGTGTGATTGCATCAGCCCCATTTCATCAAGAAATCAGGTTAAAAAAAACACTGATGCATGACATGCATAATACAGCTTTCCATGAAACATAGATATTTATGAGTTCAAAATTAAAAATTAAGCCATTAATCATTCTGTAAGACAGGATATCTACTTTGAACTCCAGGTTTTAATTAATTACTGTCATGTGTGTACAATCCCTCTGAAGTTCATCATGTCTGCATGAATATGAGCATGAAATTAGAAACTGCTCCACTGATGCTAATATTTCAACCCAGGGAGAGATAATGTGTTTAAAAACAAAGACCGTGGCAGCCAGTACTTCCACCTCTAGCCTTTTGCCTTCAGTTTTAATAAGCATGCTTTTGCCATTTTCCAGCTGCTTCCACTCTGCGATATTTACCTCAATTTATGAAACTAATTGCAGACACCTCTTGCCCTGAATGTCTTGCCCACACCCTGAATTTCAGTATTTTACACAGCTCATAACACTTTTGCTCATGAAGGAATAAGTGAAACTCTTAAAACACTGAATTCTGCCCTTTATCATAATATTTTATAATACTGTATTTTTCAGATGAGGCTTTGTAAGAGCTGCTTCGTGAGTATGGGAACAGATACAACCAGCAGCAGCCAGGAGCTGAAGAAAATGCCCTTTTCTATACTTTCTACCCTCCAAATTTCTCTTGACAACCCAACTCAGGCTACTTTTCTTCCAAAAGCATGAAAACCACAGATAGAAGTGTCTATTCCCTCACCTCTCCTTGTGAGATCAGAAAGCACAGGAATACTGAGCAGCTACTCAACAGTCAAGGCAGAGACACAAAGGAAAGCTTCCAATGCCCCTGACTAACCCTGTTTGGCAGATAAATAAATGTACAGATCCCAGTCTGGGTGTTCAAGCATCCCTCAGGAGTCCCACATTTACCACAGGGGCAGCAGGTTATTTTCCTGCACATTTCAGGGACATATCACACAAAAATAGGTTGTGTTATGAGTTGTGCTCAACACTTGGAAGTAATTTACTCAGTTACCTCTAAGAAACACCTTACCCCTTGCAGAACACACAATACTTTTCTAGCTGAAAGACAGCACTGCAGTGGTTACCTAGCTTACCTAAATTCATAGCAAATAACCCTGAAAGAGGAAAATATTCACGAAGAAAGCAGGTCACAGATGGACCTCCATTTCCTGCACAGCACTGCATGTCTTCCTAGGATGAGGAATTTGGGAGCCTGACCCCCCATAACACACAAGTCACACAAAACCAGCAGAGCTGATTCACCCAGGGCTGTGCCTCAGACTTAAAAACAGCCACCCAAAGCTCCTGCCCACCCTGCCATGGCAGCACTAAAGCCAGTCTCCACTCAAGCAGGATTTACTTCAGATTTTCTGGTTTTAGAAGAGCCACTGGCACCCACAGCTCTTTAGGTAGGCTAGAAAACACAGCTCAGATCAACAGCAGTGAGTCAGTACAGCAAATAAGGAAATATGGTATAACAACAGTTTTGGTATCCATTTGAACAGTCTGTACTAGGGATTCTCCAGATAAGCTGCAAAAATAGACAACTACTCAACTGCATCCCACACAGCATTACAAACTCTCTACTACAGACCCAGCCTTTGAAACATAAGGATGACAGAAAGATTATCTTAGTTTCTCACACAATACAGGTCTAATTTCCCTGCACATGCCTCAGTGAGAGCCAAGGCAGATTCAGAGTTCATTAAAAATCCTGCTCGTCACAAATTTTTAGAATTGAAGTGTATGGAAGAGAACCTTAAGCTAAGCTGAGGTCAAAGTCATGTAAATTGGTTTCAAATTGCAAGAACGAGGAATATTATCTCAAAGACAAAATGTTACTGAGTTACCATCATGAAATTAGAGGAGAACTTATTCATTCAAATTTTCTCAATCTTGGCTTTGAAAGAGCACCACAGCCAGTTTCCAGAAAAGGTCAGGAATGAAAGATTACCACCTGTCTGAAATATATGAGCTCTTTTGGTCTTGATCTCAAGTCCATCAAGCCACAGAAATGTCCACTAGCGTCAACAGCTTTCACTCAGTATTTGTACAGATTTTTGATGAGATTAGCAGTCTACTCCCATCAAATAAAAAGTCATTTGCTTGACTCCTCATCCTAATGAGATGCCAAAACTTTGAGGTTACAAAAAAAAAGGGGAAAAAAACCCCCAACAAACAGTGCACTTTGCTCTGACATTCATGGTCATTGCACAAGCACACAGGGTGAAAGGTCCTAAGAAGTTCTAACATTTTCTTCTGCCACAGGCCAAGAAAGTGTAGGTGTGAACTCCAGGTATGATGTGATGACAACCATGTGAGGAGCACACAGCCCCAACCAGTCCCTGTTTATGGCTCCTCCACTCTAAAAATCTTTCACTGTGTAATTAAAAGACTGTAAGTTCACCAATTAAACTTTATGAGAAGAGCTTCAGCCTTGGGGATGCTTTTAAAACCTGTGACTATTGGGCCTCTGCTCCTTCCTGCCTTTAGAATGTGGGGCTGCTTCCTACCAAGACACAGACTGCTTTAAGAAAAAAAAAAAGAAGATAACCAGTTACTTACTTAACTTGTATTTTGTTGATAGAATACCACAGAATATAATAATAAAGCAAAGAAAAACGTCCAAAGAACTCAGCAGAACCAGAAGGGGATAAAACATGCTACACATCACTGCACTCAGGGGTCAGTTTTACCTCTTTCCTCCTCTAAATGCAATGATGAAGCCTCCTCTCCAGCTGCAAACAACACTGTGCTTATGCCACCCTTAGGGATGAAAGTATGTTTTTTTTCTAACTTGTTGCTGCAATATTACAACTGAAAACAGAAGCAATATTAAAATGGCTGTTTTCCAAATTTAATTTCAACCATTTCCTTCTATCGTATTTGGCACATAAAAGAAAAATAAAAAAGAGAGCAAGTGTGCACAAATTCAATTTCTCCTTATCATGTGCCCTCAGTTAACTCTGCCTCTATTTGAACAAATGGATTGGATAACCAAAATGAATTCTCTCCTGCTTAGAAATCTGCTGGCTTCAAGACAATCACCACAAAGAAGCAAAATGACTTGAATTTCTGTCCCTGCAAACATCTCTTTACTGACACAGAAAACAATCACACTGTCATGAGGATTTTCTATTCAGAACAGGGAAACCAGAGGGATTGTGACACGAGTTCCCTGAGTAAAACCATCCCAGACAGCTCTTGATGTCACTGCTGAGTATCACCCAACCAGACTGACATCATTTTTCCAACACAACAGCCTCCCATATTTGCAAGACACCACAGGGCTCTGCACTGAGCTTTCCACTGAAGGCTTCCCACCACTTCAAAAGTTGCCTGTGCACTCAACCTGTTTTTATGTCAGGAAGACAAACACTGCCTCACAGTTTAGTAAACTCAGGATAGCTTCCATTAGAGTATGTCACTTACAACTGCTTGTAGGTGTTTGTGTGCTGTTTCTCCCCTGGATACACACACTTGTCATCCTTCACTCTGCAGTCTCACGCTTTTGTTTCGGTACAAACAACACAGAATTAATTTTTTTTCCTAAAGCTGTAATTACAGAACCTTAATTGCATATTAAATTTAGATTAGGTAATAATTGCATATTTGGCAAGCCTGCCTCATTTCTCATAGGTACAGATGGGGTTTGTGGGTATATGCATATTTACAGTTACTTGTGAGAGCCCTTGCAGAACTCAGCCTTAATAAACCTCATCCTAAACCTGAGCATCACTGATTCCAAAGGTTTACCCAATGGCAAGCATTTGAGCTCAAGTTCTTCTACCTGTTTGCTCTTTAGAGGAAAAACAAACACCCTGCAAGTTACTCTACAAGGTGTAAAATCACACAATTAGCCTCATTTTGAAAACCAAAGGCAGGTAGACACACATTACTGCTGGTTTCATCTCCAGTGGAAAGCACAGAGTCATGACCCAGGGCAAGGAGAAGTTAGGCTCCCACCAGCTCTTGGCACAACCACACACTGCAGGAACAGACCTGTCCCTTAGATGGAGCAGAAGATAAGCAAGACTGTAATTTCAAAGAAAAAAAGAATAAAGCCAGGGGAAAATACCAGCCCACTGCAAGACATTTATGCTGAAATGCACGAGCTAGAACACTGTCATGTTCTGTATATTTTAGGAAATAAATAGGAACAATTATCCAGTTTTGAAAATTCCTTGTGGCTCCAGACAGACAGCTAAGCATGACTCACTCAGAAATGGTTGTCAAACACCTTCTGCCAGACTTGTTCCTTCTGTCTGGAACTTTTAAACCTCCCCCTGGGCCCTTTCTCTTTGTTTAGGGGCAATTATTCTCCCCCTCTGCCATTTCAAAACTGCCTCAAGCTCCCCAGTTCCCAATTCCTTCCCTCATTTTACACTCCTCTCTCTGTTACACACACTGACAACTTCCCAGGCCTGTGCAAGGGGCCTGCTGGGTGCCACAGTGGATTTGTGCCATTCCATCACTGTGCACAGTTACAGGCACTGCCTGCCCATCTGGTGTGCAAGTCTGTACTTCAGCCCTCAAGTTCTGAGAAACACTGTCAAATTTCCAGCTTGCACAGACTCTGAGAACTAAAGCAGACTGGCAGAGGCTCTTGGACAGCTCAGCACACTCCAGTATGTCCACTCCAGTTTTTTAAAGGATAGACAAGTATTTTCTGCCCTGCTAAGTGCTCTCTGCAGCTGCACTCCCCGTACAATGGCAGCGTGTCCTGCCCAATTTCTAGTGAGGCAGATGATGAGCAAGGCTGGGATGCAGCACCTGCCAAGCAGTATTGGGATGTTGTTCTTGGTGTAAAAACACTCCTTTTCATTTTCCAGAGAGGTTCACCCAGTGATATTTAAAAAAGGACTTCACAGAATCACAGAATATGCTGAGAAGGAAGGGACTCACCGTGTNTATTTAAGAAAGGACTTCACAGAATATGCTGAGAAGGAAGGGACTCACAAGGATCATTGAGTCCAACCCTTAGCAATGCACAGGGCCATCCCCAAAAGTCACACAACGTGCCTGAGAGAATGGTTTGGGTTGCAAGAGACCTTAAAGATCATGTCATTTCACACCCTGCCATGGGCAAGGACACTTCCCACTACCCCAGGCTGCTCCAAGCCCCATCCAACCCTCCTTGGACACTTCCAGGGATGTGGCAGTCAGAGTCTCTTTGGGCAACCTGTGCCAGTGCCTCACCACACCCACAGTAACAAATTTTTTCCTAATATGTAACCTAAATTTCTTTTCTTTCATTTTGAAGCCATTCCCCCCGTCCTGTCACCACAGTTGCTGATAAAACTCCAATTCTGGCTTCCTTGCAGGCCCCTTTGGATACTGGGAGGTTGCTCTGAGTTCTCCATGCAACCTCCTCTTCTCCAGGCTGAGCAACTTTCCCCAACTTTCTCAACCTGTCTTCATAGGGGAGGTTCTCCAGTCCTCTTGTGAACTTTGTGGCTTCTTCTGGACTTGCTCCTATAGTTCCATGTCCTTCTTATGCTGGGGGCACCAGAACTGCACACAGTATTCCAAGCTGAATTCTTGGTTGGAGAAGAAGGGAGCACCTTTGGTAAACACAGAGCACCCCTTTAACCCTGTACTCAAGGGAAGGGATTCTTGGGAGAGCCAAGAGCCACCTGGAGCTCCCTGCACAGCCCAGCAGCAGCTCACACGTCACTGACCTGCTGCACCTGCAGGGAACAGAATCACCACCAGCAACACGAGACATTTAAGCAGCTTTGAATGCTCATCCTGAAAAATAAGCCAACAAACCCCTGACAACCACAGTATCTACACCTGCTTCTGACTTACCCCCAAAGCTACACTCCAGGCAAGGGAAATCCTTTCCTTCATGACAACACAGAGCTTTAGGACTGTGCAGATGTAGAATTCATCCCCACAGGCACCTGGACATTGTCCACTTGCTGGTGTTCTCTGCTGCTGTGACTGACCAGCTTGTGAGCAGCACTACACTGATGTGGCTTAGAGGTTTCTGGGTCTCAGCTGGCCAAAGTAAGCAGTGGAAAGAGTGGGGCAATGGCTCTGAGACCACCTCTTCCTTAAACCTCAGGAGATGAGGGACCTCCCTCTCTCACAGAAAGGTATTAAGCAAAACACTCCTGCAGCCAGGGATAGAAAAATCTACATTTTCCCTGTGACAGAAGATCCCAGACTTTTAGGCAAGGGAGCAGGAAGCAACATGCTTCTCCCTGGAAGGAGAAGGATGGAAGGGATGATCCATTTCAGACAGATTTAGTGCTCACAATGTAAATGGTCTGAAGGTCTTGCAGATCCAGTGGCCAGCACCACCCTGACACCTCAAAAAATGCTCCTCAGCTGACAGCAGGTCTCACTATAGTAGGGCAGAATTCCACACAGGCATGGATTTGAAAATCACTTTGCCTATAAGCACACATATACATACACACAGAGATAAAAACATGCACAGGTCATATCAGAGATTTCCAGAATAGGAGTCGTAGGCCTGAAAGAATTAAATTTTAACCCAGGAGTTATGCTCAGATTTAGAAAGAAATGGTCCACAGAAAATCAGCATTGAAAGCAGAAAAAGGGTGGGAAGAGGAAACAAGGAGAGCATGAATTTAATGATTTACAAGTAATGCCACAAGGCTGGGCTGGCCATAACCAATACTCTTCTAAAATCAGATCATTTATCCCATCCCATGGCAGTCTAAACACCTATGCAAGTGCTACACAGTATCAGCAATCACAAATCTGTGATAAAATTTCCATCTGGACACGAGTGAATGTTTCTTTTTTTCAAGCAATGCAGCAAAAATATCAATTCTTTTCCCTCTCCACAGAAGTGACTGATGCCAGTTGAGTTTTCCCTGTTAAGCCAAGGCATAGATTAAGCAATACAGGGTAATAAGAAAGTGAAAACAAACATTTTATATATACTCCTTTCAGAAAGGACAGACAAATGGATGTCAGCCCCAGCCCAGACTTATCCTTAAAACCTCCCCCTCCACTTTGAGAGAAGGTGGGCAAAACCAATGATACAAGCACACATTATGAGTCAGAAATGCAACCCAGGATTTTAGTCTGATTTTTAAAAAAACCCACACCAGACATTAACAAGGTGAAACATACTCTACCCACTTAAAATGATGAAAGAGGACTGAGACCAAAACTTGCAAATATTATTAATCACAGAACCAGTCGAAGCTGTAAGTTACCTCTGAGAATTCTTCTCATATAGCTGAAAAAAGGGCACTTCTACTACTTTGAAAAACTTTTGCACCATCTGACTCGTCATCACGTCAAGATGTAGCCACCAGGAAATCCCACTCTCCATCTAGCAGCTCTATTATTTTCAACCTTTCACATGGAGCCAGTGCTGATACCAGCATTTTCAACTTTGTAAGAAAAATTCTTCCCTTAATTGCTTCTGGTTTTGATAGAGGTAGAAGGTATAGTCAGTATTTTCTTCATTTCAACTAGTTTATTTGAAGTTGAAAACCCAGGGAGTTGAAAAGGGAATCTTGGAATCTCTGAACAAAAAAGGGGTGGCAGAAAATGAGGTCTCTGCATTTTAAAATTGTGTCTTGGTTTTTCCCCTTAGAGCAGATTTCTGTTCTTCAAGTGAACACATTCTGGCTGTGGCTACTCTCTTTAGTGAGAAGAATACTGCCCAGAGTGGATTTTCAGAGTAATCCAATATCCTTCCAAAGCCTTTTATTCTTTCTGAAGTTATTAAGCCAGATAGTTTGACTGCACAAGTGAAAATGCCTTTTTATGAACACAGAAACTTGAAGCTACTACAATTACAATCAGCACCATAAAACAGGATTTGGGTCAGATTTATGTCCAGATGCTGATGGTGACACTTTTTAAGCATTAAATGAATGCTACAGTGAAAATACTAACAAATATTTAAGGAGTAATACCCTTAGATAGCATGTTATCACCTTGACTCCTACTTTCTAACTTGAAAGTAACATCTGCTTTGTATCTCATAAGGTCCCAAAATACGAAGTTTAATGAGGTTAAAAAGAAGTCTTTATTTATAAAAAAAACCCAAACACGTTTAAATATAATTTTTTCAGGGAGAAACTCGAGCATTTCTCTATTTCAATGCAAGGATTTACAATTTCACAGTAGATTTGCTGAAGTGCCCTTTCCTCAATCACCTGCTCTGCTTTGTACAACTTCCAAGGTGTAAAAAAATTTCAGAGTGCCTCCACCCTCTTGGAAGAGAATTTCAGTGACAACAAGTGGCCAGAGCACTGGCCAGCCAGCAGCCAGCTGGAGTGGTAAATAACAAATAACCAGCCACAGTGGCTTCTTTAAAATATTGGGGATATTTTCTAGATAGCCCAAATAAATTTCACTAACACCAACAGTCCAGCACTCTTCAGAGAACAGTGATGGGTTTAAATAAGTACTGTATAAAAAGGCATGATTTGGAAAACGTTTGCCTTTTTCCAGATGAGTGAATGGTTTCTCCAAGGACCAAAGTGCACAGCTCCAGGTGTGCCTTGGAGTCTCTCTCCTGAATGGAGGAACAATTTCCAAAGTGAGCCTCACAGCTGCAAAACAAAACCTGACACATGGGGCTGCCACAACTGAGTCAACAGTAAAGTTCAATCCAAGAAATCCACACAGAGAGCACAAACCTCCTAAAAAACAGCAGCTTCCTCATATCCCTGTGGAACCAAAGGATGAGGAGGATGCTCAAACCTCATTCACAATTGCTCAGGCAGCTGAGAGAAAGGGGAGGATGTCAGCCTTGAAATGCAGATAAATATCTGAGGGGAGTGCAGGAAGAGAAGATACCACCACCAGAACTTGCTCCCCCTGAATCCACAACAGGAACATCCCCCTCCACCTCTATACCATCTTATTCAGCCTGTCATTTCCCTCCCCCCCCACTACATGCAACTGCAGGAGTTATCTGTATGTCAGAAGAAATCCTCATCACTTTAATTCCCCCCCAAACTCGCTGAGTCCATAGAGTAAAATGACAATCTGGTGTTCTGACACCAATTTGATAGTTACCTACTACCACGCCATGGACACACAGTTAATATCACTTGGATGTAGTCAGGCAGGAGGAGCTCACTAATTGCAAGGGAAAAAACCCTCTCTAAACTGGGCAGTTTGTTTCCTGGTTCTCTGAGCACAGAAGGAACCTGCATCCAACACACACACACACACACACATCACAATGTGCAGCTCTCTTCACCTCTGCCCTGTGCATCATCTTCCTTCCACCAGAGCTGCTCCCAGTGGAGGAGCAAAGCAATCACTGGCCCATCCAAACACTTCTCAGATGTATCAAGAGGGCAGTAAACCTAAAATACCCATGGCCTGTCTCATCTCCTTCTCCATGAAAACATCTATTTTCAGAAGTGTAGCTTCTATAATTAATCTCTGGAGAACAAAGGTTTTGTTTTTAATTCTCCCCTCGCCATGGCAATACAAGTACCAAGTAGAAAGATGTTCTATTTAGTGAAGTGCATTTGTTGCTATTTCTGAACTCGAGATGCAAACCATTAGGATGCTATTTTGTAAGCTTTATTTTTACAGTAATTTCACAAGAATTGAAATACCCATCAGTATTCTGACATTACAAACCACTTCATCAGTTGTATTTTCTGCTAATGAAATTTTGAACAAGGGCCATAAGAGCAGCATTTTTTGCCCTGACATTTCAATTCATACCATCTTTTCTAGTTAGTTTTCTCCGCAAAGCTTCTCCATCTCCTCTATGTTAATTAATGAATTCTTTTTATCTACACTGATGGCATTTTTGCCATCCTACCTGCTCACATACACACAGCCAGTTAATCCTCAATCCTTCCCTCGACGACAGTTCCTGTGAGCACTTCATGATCTCAGCTACACATCTCACAATTTGGCTTTCAGCTTCCAGTTTTACAAATACATTGCAAAGCAAACAGAATGCATATAAGACAGTGATGTGAGGGAAACTGTCTCTGAACAATTACCAGTGAACACGTATTTCAGACTACAGGACAAGCAGCAGAGGGGGAGTGACTCCAGCTGCTGAGAGCAGCTGTTTCCCTGGCAGGCTCCTAATGCAGGATGAGAAATCACCACTTCACATAGACAAGGCCAAACTGTGGACACCCAGCATATGGTTCAACTCTCTCTTTTCCAGGTAAAAAAGGCCACGAACAAAGGAAATCCACAGGCTGCTTGCTTCAGTTTCAAGGCTGCCAAACTTCAGATTTTTTTACTTTGCACTGTCAACTGGCCTCTCCCAAGCAGCTGCCTCTGCGAAAAGTGACCCATCACTCACCTCTGGACACGGATTAAAAGATGACATCATAGTTCACAAAATATTGAATATGTAAGAACTGAGCAAAGCCCTGAGGAAAACAACCTATTTCTGAAATAAGCCCAGCTGAAAAAGTTGCCTCAAACTCAAATGGCACCCTCCAGAGGTCCCATTCAGCTATAAATTCCATGTATTTTTTTACTTTTATGAGGAATGCTTGTAAAATTACAAGCCCATAACGACATTCTGCATAGAAAAATGAGTCCCGAGATCTCGTATTCGACCACGTGAAATCATTCTGAGACCTCTTTTCTCCCTGAAATGCCATCAATTAGCTCTACAGAAAGGCAGGCAATGCAGGTAGGGCAATGAAAATTAAGCCTAAACTGCCTGAATTTTCACTCCACTTCCCAGGTGGTTTTTGCAGCCTGCAGTGAGCTTTATATTGCCATGGCTACTCTTACAAGCATTTCACCCCTCCAACACTAATCACATCACAGCAGCAGTACAGACACACCCTATCAGGTAACTCAGCCACAGATTCATTTTTCCCCCCCTCTACCAGCTGTGCAAATCTAAGATTTGATTTAAAACCAAAGTTCATCCTTCTTAAGACAGATCTAAGTTTAAGCCTCATGCAGAGCATTTGTTTCACTCCTCTTAATCTCTTTGCTAGCATTAAAATGATGCCGTAGTGCCTTCCAAATTCCAGAGTGCTAGGTCACATCTCTCTCATATCACAGTCTGACTTCATTTGCTTGCAAAGGGCAACTAAATAAGCCACTGGGAGCCAAGTGCCTGAGGAATTATGTAGAGAGGAACAGAGCTGCCTCTCTGGACCAGAGGTCTGTGGCAGAGCAACCACTGCACAGGGTATGATCAGCAAAGCCCCTGGGGTCAACTTGGTTTGTGTTCAAGAGCAGAAAACAGCCTGTACAGGACTGACAGCTGCTCTTCCAGTCTTTCCTCCAGTCTTTAATATCTCATGTTTTATCTAAGCCCCAACTCTGGCCCATATATAGGAATCTCTGTTTAGTTCCTGCATAACAATTGCTCTGGTTGCAGAGACGAGATTAAGTAGCTGAGAGCTGCCTGCCAGGGAATGGGATTTAGCATGCAGTTCCAAAAGCCTGGTTCCCTACAAACTTGGGATTTTGGTGTTGACAGCCACTTTTACAAGCTCACATCCACGTAGGGATCTGGATATCAAAGAACACTCAGCTTTGCATCATAACATTTCCCTAGAGAGAGGTTCTCAGCAGCCCCTTTCTCCTCTCCCTGGCTACTTCCATGAAACTTGTAGGATTCCAGTTAGTTTGGGGACACTCTCAGAGACATCTGAGTATGGCTCGAAACTTCTCAGTGGGCTCAAAACACATCACTGAGGAGAGAGAGACAGATAAAATGTAGTGTTGCTCAAACACATTTATCTCCATAGCAAAGCAGGCTGAAAGTCTGCCAAGCTCAGCCTCTTCAGGTCACCAAATTCAAATACACAGCAGTGCTGTGTTAGCCTGCATAAACTCCTGATTGATGCACATGGGCACAGTCACAAAATTCTTTGGGTAACAACTTTTTTAGATAGTCAAGACTTTCATGTTTTTCATGAGCAGCAGCCACAGCACAGGAACAATCCCCCCCTGAAATCCACACTGAGAACAACACTCAAAGCTTCAACTTCTCTGCTAACTCCTGATTTAAGGGAATACTCCACACTCTTAAAAATTGTGTGGTCTGGTGCTACAGGCACATCAGGAAGACATTGGCTGTTTTAATCCCTAGCACTTATCTCATAGACAACTCCTCAGTCAATGTAGGACACCTATCTTCTCAGTGCCTCGGTTTAAGCTGCCTAAATAAAGCAGCAGAGGATACAGTGGCTTTTTACACAAGTGTAGTGGTATTTCAAGCGCTGCAGCCACTAGATTATGGGCACACTATCCACAGGTAACACAAACCAAGCCCTAACCTGACAGAAACAGGGCTCAAAGCCCACATTTCTCCAGTTCAGAGCTTGCACAGGAGCACTTCCCAGAGCAAACCATCCCCAGGGCCAGCAGCATGGAAACAACCCATAAATCACCCCTCTGGCACGTACAAATTAGGAACCTCCAGGTTATTGTGCCTAAAATAACAGGCAATACATTCACTCCAAAAACACAATGATGAGAATTGATCATAAAATCCAAGTGAGGATGAAGACAGACATCATTAGAGATCATGGACTAAACTGCAGCTTCATACACCTGAAACAGAGAGCAAAGCACAATTACAGTCGAAAAGCAAATAAAATAAATGGGCAGTGAAATTACTTAGCCCATTAAAACTGCAAGTCTTACACAGGTCTCCTGCCTGCAAAAATGTTAAACTACTGCAGCAGCACAAAATACAACAGTAGCCAACATTTTGTGATCTGGATTATTTTGCTCTTGGAATGCGCTAATGAAATCAAAACATTCATAGCAAGTCCAGGCACTTGGGCACATCACTCAAGCTACAAGGCAGTGCTAGGGCAGTAAAATTACTGTGTTAAATTACCTTAATTTCTAATACATAGTACACCAATTAATCAAACTAAATAATGTTTGTATTTCAGGCTCCTTGTGGCCAGAAGCTGAAACAGAAGGCAGATTTGCCAACAGGGGAAAATGAAAAAGCATTTGTTCCAAATATTCTGTAGCTTGGAACAGGTCAATTAAAAACAACAAAAAGTAGAGCAGTTTATTCTGATGAGTTTATCCTAATATATTAAGTGATGACCAGCCTACACAGAATAATAAGTCCTTTATTTATGTGCTTGGCTTTTCTGTTGATTGATGAAAGAGGACAATTCTTTTAGGGTCTTGTGTTGTGGGGAGAATGTAACCAAATTCCCTGAAGCGGTAACAACTGACCAATGAAGAAAACGTGACCTCACATTCTTAAAATTCCTCTGTACTTTAGTTCTGCACTACAGGATTGCTGCAGTGCATCTCATAAGGGATTCACACCTGGTATCAGTGGCTTGGAAATGGATGAGCCTCTGCATTATTCCCTGTACAACTGACCTGTAACTTCAGGAGACTGTGGTGGTCCCTCACACATCTTTCACTGCTGCCTGAGAGCACCACCCTTCACATATCTGAGCAGTGCATTTTTATCTTTCCCCCAGCCCCAGGCCTGCAGGGTGCCACTCAAATCCCAGAGGAACAAAAACTTTTCACCTCCTCAGATGAAGTCCTTAGAGAGCACAAAGCAAATTTAACCCAGAAAGTGACCAAAATGCACCCTGCCCAGCAAGCTAATAAGGGTGCTCCAACCCAGGAGAAGCAAAAGATCAGATGGAATTACAGGAAAAAAAGCCAGAGTTAATCTCTCTATATGCAAAGTTGATTCCGTGCTGAACAGGTGATCTCTGATCTTAATCACCTCAGATCTGTCTGAGGATATTCTAAGGGAATTGCAGCAGCCAAACTAACATATTTAAAGGAAAAAAAACCCTCTTTCTAGTCACTTCCTACAGAGCAGACTACTGCTAAAAAATTAATAAACTAAAATATTTATCAAAGCCGTTTTTTCTCCGAGCATCAACAAATTAAAGAGTTAAAAATACCCAAATTAAAGTCAAAAAAGCATTCAGGGGTCCTCAGATTAAGTCTCATCCATATCTAATCAAGAAGGTTTGAATGAGTTTTTTTTTCACAAACAGATGATGTCATTCATTTTCTCCTGAGCGTTGTCGAAGAAGAGGATCTGACCTAGTACCAGCTAATTCCTGCCGTGTGCAGAACTGTAATCTCTCCTGCAAACCAGATCTGACCTGGATTCAAGTCAAGAATTTTAGGAGTGAACAAAATACAGGGGGGGAAAAAAAGAATTTCAAGAGAGATGTACATGCCATGCTCTGTGCAAAACAGGCACACACTACACCTCAATACTGAGTCAAGATCTGCAGAATGAATTAAGAACTACACTGTGTTCATACCTACTTTCTTTGGTGAAAAAATACGTAGCAGGACAACTATTAACATCCTTAAGTTTTAAATTTCCTGATTTTTTTAACATGAAAACAGTAAGGTCACATATGTCCCATTTTCTTGAGCACTGAAAAACTAGAGGTTAGTAATCCCACACTTTTTAATTTGAGCTGCCACACTGTATATCTGAAAGTTTACATATCTGCAGAGATTCACAGTAAAGCTTAAATGTAAATAAACTCATCAATATTACAAGTGTGTGCACACACACACACAGAGGATTGGAGGCTTGTAAACAGCACAGGCAAAACTGCCTGTAGGAAGTATTTGGCAAAAAACCAACAAACCCCAAGATGATCACCCCACAGATTTTCACATCTTCCTCTCTTCAAAACCTTACAAAACAAACAAATGTACACACAAGTTATACTGGAAACTTGTTCACAGCAATGTCAACACCCCTTGGAAAGTTTTCCAGTCACAGCCATATAAATTCCAACTCCAGCAGGCTTTTCCTTTTGCAGTTGGAGTGATAAGCAGATTTTCACTGAAACTCGCCAAGAGATTGCACTTGGGTTTCTAAAAGTTGCTGTTTCCTCCAGAAACGGCTCTGAAAAGTTTCAATATTTCCTTTGGCTGCAAGTCTTGGACATGTGCAGAGACACAGAGAAACAACGCCAGCCCAGGAAATTAGGGCAGCTCTACTCTCCTCCTGCCATTCCCAAACCCAGGCAGGCCCATGGCAAAACACCCAGGCACAGCCCTGGCTGTGCTGTTCCATGTCACCACCCTCCCAGGCCCCAGCTCACCCTCCAAGGGGAAAAACTATGGCAGACCTTAATTTGTACCTGCCTGAAACATCCCTTGTGAAGAGAAGACATGTGTGCCCTACAAACACCCTA
The DNA here is from genome assembly GCA_013400695.1 of Neodrepanis coruscans. NCBI lineage: Eukaryota > Metazoa > Chordata > Aves > Passeriformes > Philepittidae > Neodrepanis > Neodrepanis coruscans. Next base: position 63,098 of record VYZS01005428.1, on the reverse strand, counting down.
ATGCATCACCAGCCTGTCACAGCCTAATTTCCAAGTTACTTGCCAAGAGTCAGCTACAAGAACACTAAGCAAGAACATGGAATAAGAGAGAAAAGTTCATAAAGGCTCCCAGAACAAACTAGAGAGACACAATGACCATCTTACCCAACCCCTGGTGTGGCATCCTAAGCCACTGTGCTCTCAGCTGAATAAAAACATACAAAACCTCAAACAGTGGCAAAACCCAGCCCCATAACAAACAGCAAGGGCACCATCACAAATCTGGGAAGGTTTTTGGAAGTGCATCCCCCTTCCAGAGCCCTTCTAAAGTGCCCCCACCCTCCAGATCACCCCAAGGAAGCTTTTTAAAGGATGAGCCACCGTCGCAGCACAAAAATCCAACTTACCAATACAAGTAATAGGCTAAAGCCAGGAAAATGAGCGTAGCGCAGACTCCAGCTAACAAGCACATACCAGACTGGTTCACCAACATCTTCCCAACTTGTTATGGATTAATAAAACCAAACAAAAAAACAAAAACAAAAAAAACAGGAGGAGAAATAGAACCGCAAAAACGGACGATGCGAGTCTCGGCTGGGAAAGCAAATCAGCCTTGACATGGAGGAGGGATTATGGTGACAAAAGCACATCGAGGTAAATCTGGAAGTGCTTCAGCTACTCAAACTGCCTGCTCAGCAGCACGAAGAAAAAAAGCTGGATGTCCTCTCCATTATGTGGCTTTGTAAAACATGGAACTAAAAAAGCCCCTCTTACCTCAAGAATGAAGGTATGAATGGGGCAGAAGTGGACTAATATGTAAAACAGGTAATACTTGTCAATAAATATTAGAGTCAGGTGGTGTTGCTGACAAACCAAGCTTTTGCTCTAATCCAATAAGCTCCTTACAGCAAATTACCAGGCTACAATGGACTGGATTCGCTGGCGTGCTGAGGTACATGTGCACTTGACACGTTGGGGTTTTTTTTTTCTTCTTTAAGAGCTGACAAAAGATTTTAACAAAAAAAAAAAAAAATCTAAATTTTAGCACAAAGGAACTACCCACCTCACCAAAGCCTGTCTCTCCTCCATGAAGAGTGAACAGAAGGCCTGTACATCAAAGCAGAGAAAGGGGTTGGTCTGCACCCCGAGTGCAGCCCTGGCAGGGCAGCAGGGACATCTCTGAACTGCACAGACTAAAGAAAGGGACTTGGGACTCCACTGCCCTTGCCCTTGCTCTGCAAGTCTGGGATGAGAGCTCTACCCAGCTGAAGACAATGATATTTTCTCTCTCTTCTCCCTGCTCCAAGATCAGGGCTTCTGCAAGGCCTGAGCCACAACAGCAGCTTGGATAACAAAAAAAAGGGGATATCGGAGCCCAGAGAGGAAAGAAATGAGGTGACAGCAGTTACACCCTACACAGGCAGCAGGAACACGGTGCTGCTGGTGTGATTAAGGCTCAGGGACCCTTCCAGCTGTTCTGCACCATAATCTGGACCGTCCAGATAAGGAGAGACTTGAGGCTTGTGTCCACACAGGGACACAACAGTCGGACCAAACGGTATGATTCCCATTCACCTGCATTACACCAACACAGCTCCTGTAAAGATACACTTCACTGGCATAACTCACATGGTCAGAGTCAGGCCTCTAAATAACCAGGAACAAATAAAATACAAACAAAATCTATTTTAAATACCAAAGGAAAATTAAAGTGGTAGCCACAGCGCCCTGACACTCCCATTTTCTGACCAAATTTTTGCAGCAGCACTACAGAAAGCTAAGGCATGGTGTTAGTCCCTCTTAACCCTCCTGACTGCCCTAGAAGTGGAGTCAGAGAGATTTTAGGACACCTCAATAAACCTGAAAGAGAAAGCACAAATACCACGCAGGACTCAACAAATAGAAAGTTTCTACAATCAAAGAAACAGACAATACTTGGAAATACTTGGCCAAAAAGTTAAAAAAAAAAGCTGTGAATTTAAAAGTTACAGGCAAATAGGAGATTTTATCCAGTTCAGCAGAGATGAGTGGAAAAAGAATGTGCCTCTGAGTTTAAAAGCAGACAAAATAAATACAACATACTCAAGAAAATGTGGTGAATGGTGAGTGGAAACCAGCTTCTCAACCAGGACAGAAGCATCACAGCATTCATGAAATAAAGGAAAATTTTAGGTGTTCTCCATGCACAAAGTCAACAGGTCCCCCTGCCCTTTTATATCCTCACACTAAATCCAGGTCTATTGTAAAACCTTTCTCAACCTCACCTATAGCTCAGCCACATTTCTCAAGTGATTACACAGATAAAAGTCTTACTACTATCTAGATCTTGGCTAGTGAAGGAGATAGCTTGAAACTAAATTCCTTGCTTAGTTTCTGTGGGGCCCAAAAGGATTTTTACTGATTTTGTTCCCCAGTTTAATTTTGAGACTGCTCACACTACTCCTGATCTTAACCACAGAAATAAGATTATATTAAATTACATTAAAATAAACCCCAAAGCCTAAGACACAAACACAGACTTAGTGCAAAGATGACAGGAGGGTTTCAAACATGCAGAGTCAGTAAACTGGCACTTGCAATGTTTTTGTAGGTGAAGATCAACCACCAGTTTCCAGGACTGCTGATCAATACTTTTCCAATGCACAACATCATTACAGGAAACACACATAATGGATTATGACTGGGCACAGGACAGCCTCAGAATTTTATAAATGAAAACAAAAACCAAAGTAGCAATTATAAAGAGGCCTCATCTGGGAAAAAAAATGTATTAATTAGGATATTGCAATAATTGCCTATATTTGGAGCAAGGTTGACTTGGTGTTTCTATTATAAAAGCAACTCTAAAATTACAGTGCTGGTATTCAAACAGCAATTCTATAATACCAGCCCTTACATAACAAATAGAAAAGGAGTTATCTAACAGAAGCCCTATTAGTACAAAATTATTTGAGTAATAGGCCTCTTGCAATGTATAAAATAGATCAATGTTATGTAATTACAAAATGTTGCCAATCTTAGTCTCTGAAAAGAAGAAAGACTTCAGTAGTGTCTACTCATCTTTAAGATTACACAAAATGCTCCTCTTCACTCCAAGTGGTTGAATTTTCGAGACAAATGGGAATTTATCCTTTGTATTCAGATAAAAAATAAACTACAAAAGCAGCTTCAGGAGTGTAGGTGCATAGATGCACCCTCCTCCAAGACAGACTGGGTGAGTCTGGAAAATGCCTCGTGGCACAGGTACCTTACTTGTTAAAACACTGATGCAAAATAAAGGGTAAACAAAAAATCTCACCTGTGATCACCCGAGATGAGAGTCATAAGTAGAATGATATACTTTGCTTTTTGGATGGAAAATTATGCCAAAAAAAAAGAAATAAACCCTCAGATATAAGACACAGAGCCAGCCAGGAGATGTCTGTCTGCATGCAAATGTGCTGTGGCTGAACAAGGAGAAGTCTCTGACTGCTGCTACATGAAGCAAACACCATATTCATGCCTACAAGCCCCTGCACCCCAGTTCAAAGCTTTTCTTTGAAGTACTGAATATGAATTGGGAATAAGTGGGAAGTCTGTCTTTCAAGAAGCCCTGAACTGCTTTAAATCTCAGGTATGAAGCACCACCTTCTGCAGAAAGGGAGCAGCACGGTTTGCTCCACGATTGCATCCACACTAATGCAGGATCACTGATGCAAGGGAAGGGGCAGGAGCAGGGAGGCTCCTGGGGCTGCCAAGTGCCAAACCCACCACCTCCTGAGCCAGTGGTTCTGGTGGAAAACCCACCCCCTCCCGAGGGCAGATTTGGAGAGACAGACACAGGACTCAGCACATTGGCTTTGTTCACACACACCTCCTGCTTCTGCTCCAGCATGTGCTCCCACAAGCTGCACTGCCAGGATGGAAAATATNTGGTGTTTCTATTATAAAAGCAACTCTAAAATTACAGTGCTGGTATTCAAACAGCAATTCTATAATACCAGCCCTTACATAACAAATAGAAAAGGAGTTATCTAACAGAAGCCCTATTAGTACAAAATTATTTGAGTAATAGGCCTCTTGCAATGTATAAAATAGATCAATGTTATGTAATTACAAAATGTTGCCAATCTTAGTCTCTGAAAAGAAGAAAGACTTCAGTAGTGTCTACTCATCTTTAAGATTACACAAAATGCTCCTCTTCACTCCAAGTGGTTGAATTTTCGAGACAAATGGGAATTTATCCTTTGTATTCAGATAAAAAATAAACTACAAAAGCAGCTTCAGGAGTGTAGGTGCATAGATGCACCCTCCTCCAAGACAGACTGGGTGAGTCTGGAAAATGCCTCGTGGCACAGGTACCTTACTTGTTAAAACACTGATGCAAAATAAAGGGTAAACAAAAAAATCTCACCTGTGATCACCCGAGATGAGAGTCATAAGTAGAATGATATACTTTGCTTTTTGGATGGAAAATTATGCCAAAAAAAAAGAAATAAACCCTCAGATATAAGACACAGAGCCAGCCAGGAGATGTCTGTCTGCATGCAAATGTGCTGTGGCTGAACAAGGAGAAGTCTCTGACTGCTGCTACATGAAGCAAACACCATATTCATGCCTACAAGCCCCTGCACCCCAGTTCAAAGCTTTTCTTTGAAGTACTGAATATGAATTGGGAATAAGTGGGAAGTCTGTCTTTCAAGAAGCCCTGAACTGCTTTAAATCTCAGGTATGAAGCACCACCTTCTGCAGAAAGGGAGCAGCACGGTTTGCTCCACGATTGCATCCACACTAATGCAGGATCACTGATGCAAGGGAAGGGGCAGGAGCAGGGAGGCTCCTGGGGCTGCCAAGTGCCAAACCCACCACCTCCTGAGCCAGTGGTTCTGGTGGAAAACCCACCCCCTCCCGAGGGCAGATTTGGAGAGACAGACACAGGACTCAGCACATTGGCTTTGTTCACACACACCTCCTGCTTCTGCTCCAGCATGTGCTCCCACAAGCTGCACTGCCAGGATGGAAAATATTAAATACAATCACTCATTATTTTCATGATGATTAAATTAATAAGTGAGTAACACAGCAAAGTGAAGGCCCCAGAGGACACCAGAGCGACCCACACAGGAATCACAGCTGCAAAACTGAGGAGAGGCAGGCAGGAAAGTCTTCCCCTGCCAGGGCTCTGCTATACTAAACCTAAAAATTCCCCAGAAGAGCATTTGCATTATTTCCCCCTACAAATGCACCTCCAAAGTGTGAATTGCTCGCAGCTTACCAGCTGTGAAGGAATGCAGAATATATGTCACTGAGTTTTAACTTGACAATCCCTATTCACCTTGACCAATCTGACACAAATGGCAAAGACCAACCAGCCTCCTGTCATCGTGCTGGCATTTGTCACATGGACAAACATATCTGTACATTTCTGTATGGGAAGACTATGCTTTCACCAGCAAATATTCCAGGTTTTTGCCCTGGAAAGAGATGCTGCCATCAGCAGTATGTTCCTTCCTGAATACAACACCTATTCTTCTTTTGGATAATTTCACTGACAAATATTTCACAAGCCTGTTATCAGCCTAAATTCATAATTACCCCTGTGATCAGATCTCTTCTTGCATATACACAAAAGCAGGTATCTTTCTAGAAAGATAGAGCAGACTTATCAAGCAGACTGATAGCAAAAACAAATACATGCCAAAAAAAAGCTTTATTCTTCTGTGTTTTCTGACAAGATCACATCAATGCGTTCTGATCTGAATACCAGTATCAGCAGCAGCCACATGCCACACAACCTTTTCAGTGCACCCCTCCCTGCCCCAAACAAGAAAAAAACCCCTCAAACTCCCAAACCAACCACTGTAGAAAGAAAAAAACCTTCTCCTATGAAAATTTGAAGACCGATTTTGAACACAAAGCTGAATGCACAGGAATTAATGTGCACTTTTGCAAGTGGTGAAATCTTTATAAATTACAACCAGAACTGTTTACAAATACAGTATCTCACAGTATCTTCAGTACCTTCAAAACACAGTATCTTCAAAAAAATTACTTTTAAGTGGGTAGGCTACATGTTGTTAAAGTTCAGGCTGCTGTTGGCCCTTCATCTGGGAAAATGAACAGCAGCCACTTTGCAAACAGCCCATCGACCTTAAAATCCTTGTCAGAGAAAGACATGAGAAAAACCATCCACAGCTCTCCCCATTTCTAAGAAAGACCTTCCATCTCCTGGTGATTTGGTGTCCTATTGCTAAATAGGCCTGTAGCAGCATATATAGTTAATTCAAACCATTCTGGATTCAGTAGATGGGATCTTCCCATGTCAACACAGTCTTCGAAAGATGCTGCAAATAAAGATCACAAAATTCAATGCTGGCATGATTCAGTTGCAATTGTTCAGCTTCTGAACAGTGGCCTTTTAACACAGTGTTCAAGGGGATGACCTAAATATCCTTGAGACACACAAGATCACAGAAGCAGAGGTTGGTTTCTGCTCCGTGGCACAGTCATACCACACTGAAAGAAATGGAAAATGTGAGATTACCAGTACAAAAGTGGGCATCCACACCTCTGGGAGCTCGCAGCAATTCCAGAACAGTACAACTGCCAAGTCAAAAACTGCTCCCCATCATTTGAAAAATTAGAAGCTAATTAGTAAAGACAGGTGCTCGTTGTACCAAAGTCTCACATTCAAAAGAGCCCATGTGCCAAACCCGAATTATGGATGTCACCACTGCTAGCTTGGCACTGCCCTTCAAAAGCTTCTCAGTCAGGCTGAGTAGTGGTTTGAGAAGCTGCATTTATGCTCTTATGATTCATTTTCATCTTCCAGAATAACCCTCAGCTCATCTGCAATTATATGCCAAAAATCAGATATTCAGGGATATTAAAAACTGCCTTCAGTTCAATGCAATGTGTTAATACAGGACACATTTATAGACAGTGAGTCGAGCAAATCAGGGTAGTTTAATTTAAAATAAACAAACCAGCAGCCTGGTCTAATTACCAGAACTAATCTAAAAGAATCAATATTTCTCCAAGACACATAACAAGAACCACCATGCTCTTTACTCAGCAATGTATAATTGCTTCTTGAGTCTGCAGACTTTGCTGTTCACTTTTAAGCCCATTAAACATGAACTACTTATTTTTATTCATCCTATTTAAATCCCTTTTACCTTTATTACAATAAACCAGATTTTGAAGTAGCTGGAATAATTGAAACTTCACTCTATTAATCAGTAGCACTCTTTTCTGTAAGTAAGTTCATTTATTTCAGACAACTGGGAGCTTATCCTACATCTGGTTTGACTGATTGCTCACAAGTCTCCACTCCCAGGCACAACTAAAGGCTCACTCTTAACTCATCCTTAAGGTCAGAATGTCCTCAAGGTTTGCTTGTATAACTGCTCTTACAGTTATTACTCATCCCAGATCTATAACAACAAGATATATCTTCACATAAACTCTTGGGTTTGGTTTTTTGGCTGCATTTTTTTTCGTGNCTGAATGTGTGCCCTTCACAACTTAAACATGTGAAAACAAGTGCTCCCACGGCAACACTGACATTTGCAAAACAATTATAAAAGACTAAGGGTAAATGCCATTATAGCTTCTTATAGAGCACTTTCAGTTCGGATTATTTTTTTTCCTTCTCCAAATAAGCATCCCTAGTAGATCAAGTGTACAGGTCCTTGATTTCTAACAGCTCATCTCCCAGCTAGAAATTGATCCTGTGCTACCCAAGTGACCACCCAGGGCTGAACAGTGATGTTCAGGTATAAATGTAGCCAGCACTGTCCAGCAAGGGTATCTTCTCCCTAAGATGTTTTGGGGAGCAGAGCTTAGTTTTTGAAGAGAGGGAGGACTGAATACTTCAGAAAATACTGCCGTCACAGTCAGTTCTTCCAAATAAAAATTAAAATAAGGAGAGCTCATCCTCTGGTGCCCAGCCCTTGTGTGTGGGCTTAGCAGTTAGAGGAGACACACTGGAGGAAAGGACATGGAAACAGTATTTGCCCCATCCTGAAACAGTTCAGAGCAACATTTCCCACCCTGCAGAACAGAGCTCATAACACACTTAACACACCCAGACCCTGAGGGTTTCTGGACTACCAGAGAAAACTAGTCCTTGGCTGTTCTCATGCTGTCCTGACTCAGTGACTATTATCAGTGACTAATGATCTATTAAAAAAAGACAGGAGAGAACATTACTTATGCATGTTGTGCAAAACTGACTCTTAGCTTAAAAATTAGATCACATCAGACCAAAAGCAGGGATTGTATCTCTGGTAGCAGCTTTCCAGAACATCACTCTGCCAGTGAAGAGGCCTCTGTCTTATGGGCTTTGAAACAGCCCATTACCACAGCCTCCACATGGGTAAATTAAACATGAAAGCAGAGAATGTAAATGTCTTCCTGAAATATTTTACATTTCTCTTCGCTTGAATAAGAGAAACTCTTGAAATTGTGACTGCCATGACTGCTTTTGTGAGCTGCTGTCAGGTCAAGCCTAATGAAACTCTATTCCACAAGTGCTTTGCAAAGATTTTTTTTTTCCTATTCCTCTTTATGCTCCCAAACTCAGCTTATATGAAAATTTAATCTTCCAGCAATTGTTATAACACTGGCAAGTCTAAAAGACAGAAACACCCCAGGAAGACACACAATAAGGACAACAGCAGCAGATTATACCCATAAGGCCTCTGCCGATGCATAAACCCAAACAGGAGTTTATTGGGATTTATGGCAAATCCTGTGATAGTTTGGCCTCCCTATAATTTAGTCCCTTCCCTCCTTTTCCATGTGCCTGTTGGTATCTGTTGCACTTTGGCTCCTGGAAAGGGGATTTCTCCCCCAGCAGTGTATTCACTCAGTACTTACTCAGTACAATTTCTCTATTCCATATTAATATCTGTTGATCTGCTGAGGANGGTTTTTTAGGTTTGGGGGTTTTTATTTCAATTTTGGTATAGAACTCTATCAAACAGATCATTTCCACAGACATTAAGGAACAGTTAACTCAGTTAACCTGGGAAATATGAGAAATGGGTAGCAGTGGGCACAGGAGGACAAATGGCTTTAACAAAAAGCTAAACCTGCAGCTGAGCTGGAAATTTATGTTACCCAATGTCCCAGCACTAGAGTGGCCTGAAGTCATACATAGTGAAGATGTTTTCCTTCCAGGGCACACAGGACAGTAACAAGAGGCATTGTTATACTTTCAGTACAAAAAAAGAACTGCACAGGGAGATGCTTAGGTCTTTTTCTCCTGTCTTGCAAGAGAGACTCACAGTACCCAGATGATTTCTTCCTGAACAAGATGCAAGCTCCCAAAACTGGCCTTGCTGCTCAGTCATAACAACATTGCCCCGAAACACATCTTGTGACAGTATTTGTATTCCCATCTGTACTTGCTGTTGCTTTGGAAAGCACTGCCAAATG
>VYZS01005428.1:9418-36223 GCA_013400695.1 Neodrepanis coruscans | reverse complement strand
CTTTTAAAGGAAAAACCCTATAGCTTCTGCAGCTTGGATCATAGGATGACTCTGGGGTGCACAAAACACATTCCCTTTGGATGGAACCAAATCAGAAGATCCAGCTAAAGCATCACTCTAAACCTCACCGGTGGCAAAAGCATCCAAGGCAACAGGCACCTCTGCAAAGCTCTCCAGTATGCCCCCAACAGCAGGAATCACTTCATCTGTCACAAATTTGGTTTACCTTGCACTTTTAAGTAATGCACTTTTACATTTGATGTTAACCACCAGCTCTCAGTTCTTTGCTTTCTTCTTGGCCTTCCACTGAGGCCTCTCAAAAATGTCCAGGTTCATCAAAAAGGACAAAAAGGGGTTGTTGATTTGAGTGCCACCAGGAACAGAGAGCACAGACGTGCATGCACAGGCATAAAAACACAGTGGGGTAGGTTAAGGACACCCAGAGCCCATCAGGAGTCTCTTGCTTCTTATTCAGCAAGAGATTTCTTGCTCACACACTATTCTTATTCACACACTAAGAAGTCATGGCACGTAGTTTTGTTCCCCCATTCCACAGGCTGATCACAGGGGTTTTCCTCTGTGGAAAGTGAGAGCCATGCTGAGTGTTCCAACTTTCAGAAGCAGATGTGGGAGACTGAAGTTGCATCCTCAGTGTCCANAAAGTAGTTTAAGGCAGGGTCTTACACTGAGAAAACTGGTAAGAAAACTTGCATTTTTAACCTAACAGTATTTTAACTTCCTCCTCTAAAATGATGCCTGTTATCTACCCCCAGTTATTTCAGAATTTTTAGTTATGCTAAATCTCTTCACATACTCATCCAAACAGCAGAAATTGGGATGTGGGTGGGGAAAAGACAATACATACCTCTGTATATTAACTTGAAATTTCTCCCTCTGACCTTGAAGGACTCTGTCTTCCTTCCAGGTACTCCCTACCTACAAGACAGACACGTCTCATCACTCAGCCAACACCTTCCAAGTATTTTACCTACTGGCATTACCTACACATTGACACTTCTCAGATCCCAGGGTAAACAACAGATGGTTGAGGGACTCCAGAGTACGAAATCACACTCAGCACACACACTGATATCAGATGGGAAGGTTTGGTCAGTGGCAGGTTATTCCTAATTTCATGCAGTGCAAATCACCTGAGCCTGCAACTTTCCACAAAGGTGCAAGTATGGATTCTCAAAAAATGACTGGCTTTCGAAGTTAAAAACATGTGTGCCCCGGTTACCTCTATCTCAGGCTGACCTTTGAATATTTGCCTTCAAAGACCTTGCCCTGCATCACTATTGCACTGCTGAAGCCAGAATGGCTCCAGGTTAATTTTACGCAATTTTAAGCCAAGCTGCTCTGAAAGCTTTGGGCTGAGCAAACCCACAAAACTCTCCTACCTAGTTTTGAAATATTTTTTCCCAACCAGCTAAAATGTTTCCCACGCAGCTGTGATTTCATTTTAGTCTTCTGTTGAAAACTGATGAAAATTTCTAGTTTGAATTCAAGAATCCTCTCCTCGTAGCCACGAAAAAATCACCAAAAAAGGCAATTCTCTCACTATTGTCTCCTCCTCTACTATCAAAAAAATAGATTCTCCATTGTAGAGTAACCCAAAGCAAGGCAGCAAAAGCATACAAAACACTAGAAAGATAAATCAAATGCGGTATATCCTTGTCAGTTTTAAAAAACAAACAACAAAACACACTGACCAAAATAAAGTTTGGGTCTGCTTAAGAGAAGTACAGCTGTGAGAAAAGAGACAGCACACCCGATTTATTCTTATTTCCTGGATTAAAAACCAATTAGTTCACATGACAATTCTCTTTGAGACAGTTTGTCCACAGTTTCTGAATTGGATAATCCCTTTTTCAAAATGGATTAATCTCCAGAATAAGCACATCAAGAGAAGTTTGTTCAGAAACCTGCACTGTGAATGAAATGGGTTTTGCCTTTTAGCAACCTTCCCTTTCACTCTATTATTTGATGCCCAAATTCAGCCATTTTATGGATTTTGTTAATACTTGGGTACCAAACTGACCAGATACAACCTGTGCACTGAAAGGCCATCACACAGCCAGGTACAACCCACCTGTAATGAGAGCTGCTCACACCCCCTGCTATGAGCAGAGCCTTACAGACAACATGCAGGTATGAGCTGGTTCCTCAACAGAGACCACAAACACAAAACTCCCAAGGACAAACCACCAAGGGGGTCAGCTCCCTGCACAGCCAGTCTGGGATCAAGAGCACATGAGAGATAAAAATAGCTTCTTCCAGAGGAATTAAGACTGCAACCTGACCTCCAGCACCTGCCCCTACTATGAGAAGGTGGAAAAAGCAACAAGGGAAGTCCAGCAAGAGCACTGCCAAGTCCCAGCCAGAACCAGCATTATTTAGACTGAATTGNCACACACTAAGAAGTCATGGCACGTAGTTTTGTTCCCCCATTCCACAGGCTGATCACAGGGGTTTTCCTCTGTGGAAAGTGAGAGCCATGCTGGGTATTCCAACTTTCTGAAGCAGATGTGGGAGACTGAAGTTGCATCCTCAGTGTCCACAGCAGCCACGTGTGACTCACAGGGTATTTGTGCAGGCAGTTGTGTCCAGCCTCTTGTGCTGGCAGAACAAGAAAGCACAAGTTCTACCTCAGTCAGGAAAGACATGAGGCCCTGGCCTGGAAATACCTTTGGCACAGTCTGAACTCAGCAGGACTCAGCAAAGGCCTGTCCCCATTGATTACTGAACTGCAGTTCTGTTCCAGGCACCAGCCTGGAATCAATACTGCTCACACTGCCTGGGGATCCACAGAGGGGAAAAGCTCAGGTTCCCTTCTTGATAACTCCCACTACCTGGAGGTAAAAGGCTTGGAAGGCAGCCTTGGAAACTTTGACCATATCTACACCCAGACCAGACTCACTCACCTCAATCAGCTCAGTTCCTGTAGTGAGAACTGAGGTTCAAGAGATTTTACAGGTGACAGTTGCTCTTCTGTGCAAGGTCTGGGCTGCCAAAACTCCATCCAGGGACAGCAGGGATGCCACACCATCAGATGGCAGAAGATCTTGACTGTGCCTCCTCACACAGCAAAGTTCTGTGCCCACTCCTTTTCATCTCATGTATTGAGAGCAGTAGCATCCAAATAGATCAAGCTTCTTCACTTGGGACAGAAAAACAGCAGCTGCAGAACTACTGAGAAAGCTCCTACTTCTTCTCTGAACAACAGGATGTCCAGGAAGATGAAACTCTCTCGTTGTATGAGCTCCTGGAGCAGCTGATGGTGAAAAACATCCCTAACCCTGACACCATACCACTCTTAAGAACCAAGAGAGGATTTTGGCAACAGTTTGTGTAGGTTACTCAAGTGAGCAGGAAGAAAAAAAGTTGGTTCCCACAAGAGGCTTACAAAGACACTACTGACAGGGCAATGACATTCCAGCATCATCCCTGTGAAACAGGGAAGAGGATAATTTGACACTTCCTGGAGCAACAGTCCAAGAACAGAGGTCAGGGGACAGCTTTCCTTCCGAGTGCTCTCAGCACACACACAGGGAGGATGCTCAGCCCAGGGAGCAGGATAACTCAAAATCAAAGCAAGTAAAACTGAAATCTGCTTTCCTGACCTGCACCTGTGGTTAAAGCAGACACAGCCAGTCACAACTCCCCTGGCAAAGGGATCCTCTGCCCTGTGGAGAAGAATCCACAGACAGTGGCTTCAAAATCCCAGCCAAAGCCCAGCACTGGCACTGTGGGGAAGAGATGACTTCTGCTAAAAGCATGATGAGTATTTTATGTGCCATGCTGCACATATGGGGGTTTGTTTATCTTAAACTATTGCTTCAGGTATGTGATAGACAGGTATATTCTCAATCCTCCCTTCTCTACAACATGTACCTTTCTCAGTGTGGTTATAATCACCACAGTTACCAGAAAAAAGCAGGGATTAGCATGTCTATTTGAACTGCTGATAAGGACAGAAAAGCCTATCATACAGTCCTTTGATTTCCAGTTTGAGCAATACCCTGTGTCTGAACATTTCACACGGGTGCATTTTCCTCCCTTCCTCTTCCAAACATGACACTCAAACACCCAGAGGGCATCAAAGCTGGTACTGTTCAGCCTCTCAGGACCTGAATCCCATGGGCTCAGGGCAAATGGCTGTGGAAGCCTATTTTTCCCTTCAGTGGACTTTGTGCTGATTCACAAGGCACAAGAAGAGCTTAAGGCAAGGGCAGGACTCCACCTTGGCAGCACCTTGTCAGGCACTGCTCTTGAAGCGCTACTCCAAGCTAAACCACTGCTGCTAAAAGAAGAGCCAGAAGACCAAGTTTAGTCCAAAACATGGCAGGGGCAATCCAGCATCATTAGGGTCACTTTTTTTTTAATACAGACTTGTCCTCTTGGGTCCCACAGCAGCCAGAGCACTGCAATAAGTAACACCACAAAGAGTTTTGTTATCAACCCACTGCTTTCCAAACGTTTTCCAAACCTTTTCCCACCTTGCCATGAAGCATCACCAGCCTCCCACACAAGGGCTCTACTACAGACACACTGGAGATGCACTGCCCTGATCCCTCCTGTCCTTCACTACTCTGGATAAGTACCCAGATCCTACAAGAAGGAGATATCAATGGATCAAGGGAACACTTCCTCACATCCAGGCTCACCCTGATATCAGGATTTTTTATGGGCTGTCCAAAACTGAAGGAGGTGAGGAGCAACATTTTAACTGAAGCTGGAGGGAACATCCAAATCTTTAGCATTATATTAGAGAGTGAAATAATTTTTTGCTGATTTCTTGTTCCATTTCTTTGCTTTCCCTGCTCCTGCACTATATATACACATGCTGACCTATCCTCCTAACCATGAGCCACTGAAATGAGAGATCTCACATGCACTCACATTATCACCACTCAGCTGTAAATCCTCTGGTGGACTTCAGTGTTGGCTCCCCAAGAGGGAAGAAACAGCTGCAGAATAAAAGGATAATAAAAGGATCTCTCTGTCAGATAGTTCACTTCTCTTCTGTGGGTTTGAGTAATGGAAAATAGGGAGCAGCCAAACTGGGGGGCAGGATGAAAGGAATCAAAAAAGGTCAGTGTAGGGAACAGACTAAGCAGATCTGGCAGCTGCCTGCAAAGGGGGACAGAAATGGTTCTACTTCCAGTTGGGATAACAGAGACCTTAAGAAACACCCAGAATAAATCCTGGCCAGACATGTACAGATGGTTCTATTACCTAGAACCATCCATTCCTGTTTATGTCTGGACAACACTCTGAAGCCTGGGGAAAGGCACTAATTTGAGCACAACTCATCACTGGACTGATGAATCAGCTCACCAGTGTGCATTTTCCTCAGGGAGAAAAGGGAGGATTGGCAGAGGGCAGTGCTGCAGAAGACAGCAGTATGAGGAAACAGCTGCTGAATTTGATGCAGGAGCAGCCCATCATGTGGGTAACATTTTGGTGCAGTGTTCTCAGCCAAAATCCTCATCCCCAGCCAAGCACATCCTACAGCACACAAGGAACAAGCACATTCCCTTTGGAAACTGACAGCCTTTCCAACTCCAAAACGCTGGAACAGCAAAACTCAAAGCTCTTGGTGCAGCACATGCAAGTAACAGCAAGACAGAAAACATGGCAAATGCCAAAGGAAACCCATCTTGATACTATCCTTGAGAGGACTGCAAATATGTACATCCAAAAATGAGACTGCCACAGATCCATATCTGTATTTCATGAAACCTGCACTAGTTCAAGGACAGTTTTAGCAGCATCTTGAGGTCCACTGGCCTTTAAGGCTGTACTATTAACTTCACTCAGTTATTAATTAAATGCAAAATGATCTTGTAGTGTTTTCCACAAAGTATTAATTTATAAAAGCCTTAAAAAGTCTTCAAAATAAAGCAACTATACCATCTATATGCTCATTTCCATATGCAAAAACATCCCCAGGAGAGACTGCTGCAGGTAAGGGATCCAGTCACAGTATGGATCAGCTGAGCACCACTGTAGCTGAACAGCCTCAGCAACCAGGCTGCACAATTCCTCACACACCTGCTGCAGCTCCAATATCCTACTGATTCTCAGGATTGTGCCACCAAACAATAGTTCCACCCTGCTGCCTGACAGCAACTCCAAAACAGAAACAGCAAAGGGATAGAACAGTTGCAGGAACTGGTATTCAAGTTTGCACATTCAAATATAGTGCCCTTAGAAAAGCTTCCTACAACAGACTGGGAAGTGGACACCAGAGGCCAAGTAACAGGCAAGTGAAGAGCCTACAGATACAGGTCTGTTAAATCAGACCAAAATAAAAGGTACAAGCTGCTCCAGCTCCCCTAATGGAACAGAAAAACACTATGGAGCAAAACTGCATTTCATATTTTGGTTTAACCAGACACCAGTTTGTCACTGGACTAGTACAGTCTCTGTACCTGCAACATTTTGAGTGACAGACAACAGCCCTCCCCCAGGACTGTTGTACTGTCCATGCACAGGCAAAGATCCATCCCTGGAGGTGTTCAAGGCCAGGCTGGATGGGGCCCTGAGCAATCTGGTCTAGTGGAATGTGTCCATGTCAGGGGAGTTGGAATGAGATGATCTGTAAGGTCGCTTCCAACCCAAACCATTCTGTGATTCCATGAAACAAGTAATGAAAAATTACAACTGCAAATTTATATGTTCTGCAAAGGTTTTTCACACCACACAATCTATTCCACCAAGCAATTTTTAGACTTTGAGGAACAGAAGTGGGTTTGTATTACTATGCCAGACTGGCTGGTCCTCTCCTTTCTGAGAGGTAAATAAAACCTGGCCTCAGTTCTGCCAGCACAGAGATAAGGATCTAACTTCAGAGACTGGCAAGTAACCCGACCTCTTAATTTTTCCTAATGCTTCACATGTGTCCCACCAGTGGCATAATAACATTTTACTTATTTGTTCTTTTCCTGCAGAGCAGAAAAGAGCTTTCAGTCTGCGTGAAAGACGATGCCCTGGGTGCTCCCCATGGGCCTCTTAGTTATTGTTCACTGTAACTTCTTTCTCCTGCTGGCAACTGGAGACTCATTCACCAGATTTCTGTGGTGACAGCTATAATAAGAGACAAGCAGGTTTCTTCTATTGCATCTCTGGACACCTGCTCTGAAAGAGTTTTCTGTTCCTGCACACTGTTATTTGAACACATGAACGACCTCACCAAGGCAAGTGCCAGTGTTCCACAGAACAGGCTTGGTCCAGCTGTCAAGCTGAAGGAAGGGTGGTAAAAAAAGCACTCCTTCTCCTCAAATATGTTCCAGCACCATCTTTGTGAATTGAAAAAACCAGCAGCCTCCAAGGCTTATTTCCAGTCCTACAAAATATAAGGCTTAAAGCAAACAGAGCCTCACTGCTGTAGTACAAATAAAACTATTACACTCAAGATCTTACTAATACAGAGCCCTGTATAAGATTCCTGTTGGTTTTTCTACTGGTTTTCTTCCACATGAGCAAAAGGACTACTTCGCCACAAAAGCCTTGACAGAAACCTGGAAAAGCAAAAGTGTCAGGTTTTTTTTTAATTATTTCTAAATACTGAGCCATTGCAAACAAAGGGAGGGTTTTACATACACAGCTAATTCCTGGTGAGATTTATGACTTGGGATCATTGTTTCCTCCAAGCCAGCCTGGAGAGTAGAACCACACTAACAATCTTCAGTGGCTTTCAAAGCAGTCACTCCCCCTACACAAAAGGCATTTAAAAGTAGGTCCTGGGGAAATGGTGAAGAGGTAAATATGCACATCATCAGATGCTGGGGCCAGTCCTTAAAACAGGGGCCTGGTGTAGCTGATCCAAACAGGAGATGAGGTTGTCATGCATCCACATCTGCACATCCAGCTGTGCTTTCAGGAGTTCAAGGATTATGTTCACACACCCTTTTCAGTCTGTCAAAGAAGCTCACAAACCATTTCAACCACCAGAAAATGAGTCTTCAACAAGAGATTCAACAAGGACAGACGTTTCAAGCTTAAATAAAAACCAAACCAAAGCCTCAAACTTGAACAGTCACCATATGGAAACAGAGTAAACCATAGCAGCTGGAACTAAAGCTTGGTAAACAAGAGCCATCAGCTTCTGGATGAAGCTAAAAATGCAGGTCAAAATCCATATACTACCAGCAATAATCACCAGCTTCCCCCATCAGTTCCTTCCAGTTGTAAGGAGCAACTTACTGAGGGCCAGGATACAGGCAAATTACAGCCTGTATATAAATGTATGAGACATGGGGATAACCCTGGGATAACTCCTACAACTTCTACCTCTGCCTTGTGTCTTGACGAGCAAAAGGGCAGGTGTGCAAAGGGGCTGGGAAATGAAAGAGAAAGGACAGAAAAATATATAGAGAGAAACAAAGAAATTGCTCTGATAAAGAAGTACAAAGAGTAAAGGCAGCCTAAAAAGTGAAAGTAAAAGAGTGTACAATAATAATGTTGTTCATTTACTTGTTTGGAGCTCCATGACAAGGCACAGCAGCGAAACTTTACCTGGACACCAGCTCTGGGGGGGATCAGATGTGTGCAGGCACTGTGACCTATGCCAAGGGAAAGGAGACACCAGGACACCAGGTAGAGACACACAAAAGCAAGGGACTACCCAGCCAGGCTCTTTCTGCTGCCTTCTTTAAGAAACAGTCACAGGATGAAGTAACAATAACCAAATTAAAATGTTCACCATTGCCACCTAATAGTGTAAGTTCAGAACATTATAGTCAAGAGTAGCTGAAGTGGAAAACTGCATAGGACAGATTAAAATGTACTGACTGATTCATCAGGTGCAGAGGCTTTAAACCAGGCTGGTTTGTCTCGCTTACAGCTCTATCAACGAAACCAATCAGCCTCTCTGAACACCGCAAGAAAGTTTATTTAGAGCAGCACAGCAGACTTGTCTCACCTCTGATGGGTGTGGGATGGTAACTTGCTGGGGGAGGTGGACAGAGGAATCGGTTCCCTCACCAGATCCAAGTTTACTCTTAACCTTTGCTCTAAAAATCACATCCAGCAAAACAGCAAACTTCCAAGTGGATAAACACTGCATAAATGTATAAGCACTATCAAAGGCAGAAAACCCACTCAGCATCACGTGTACAGAAACAGCCACAGGCAAAAATTACCTTAGCCTCCTATAAGTCTAAGGGAAGTCATAAGTTTTGGTATATCCTCTTTTGCTTCACCCACACAGCTCCTTCTACTTGAAATTTAAAAAAGAACACAAAACACAGACAAAAAACCCCACAACAAACAGATATACTAAAAAACATGTTTCCCTCTCTCCCTCAACCCCACAGAGCCTCTTCACAACTCAAGCAACACTACTCTGGATCAGCTGAGTGATGCCCACACTGCATGAAGTGGTCCCAGGCAGTGCTCACTCTGGAGGCATCTGGAGCAGAGAGAGACAGAAACAGCCCTGCTAATGCACAGACAGACTTGAATGATTCCAGAATGACTCAAGGAGAGGGGAGCAATTCTCCCTGAACATTAAAGACAGCTGGCAGTTTACTCACACCCCATGCAGAAAGACTTTTCAATGTTCAACAGCACAGTCAAAGAGATTTATTCCTTCCCATGTGCTCCTTCCCATGTGCTTCCAGTTGCTCTGCTCCTGGGAGCTCCATCACTTGTGTTAAAAGAATATTCCTTTTTAATCTGCCTGCTGCTTTACAGATTAATTTCACAGCATGGTTTTGAAAATTTTTAAATCAAGGGTAAAAGAAAGAAAAAGAAACCACAACATTTGACTGTAGGACACTGGAAGTGCTCAAGTAAGCAAGCTTTGGTTTTTTTTCCCCTTTCTCTGCATAAAACTTCTAAACACAAGGAAAGGCAAAGAAAAGAGAGATAAATGAACAGTTCAGACCCTGAGAAACCAGACTTTTCATTTTTATTTCCATTTGACAGATCTGGGTCCTGCAGTAAGACTGACTGCCTTCAAGCTCCACCAAAAACACTCAATCACATCTGCAGATCAGAAGTCTGTCTTCACACCTCCTTGTCAGCGAGAGCACAAGGTCAGAGTTTCTCTCATTCTTATTTCCCAGATGCCACAAGAGGCTAAAATGGAACAGCAGAGCCAATTCCTCCCCTAAGAAACTAAAAAAGAAAAGAAATGCCTCCCTACACCCATCTCTTTATTTCCACATATTATGGGAAACAAAAGCTGTCTCCTCATTATTCTCAGAGGAAGCAGAAATTCATATGTAGAGACAACCTTTCCTGAGTGGATAAAGAAATCTAAAAAAGAATTGCTGCTTCAGGAATACAGGATCCATAAAACAATATTAGTAACTAAAGGTAAAAATATTTACTGGCACATGGAAAAGAAAATTCCACGTTGACAGAGAATCCCAAGTGTAGCACATTTAGTGGTAAATAGATTAAGAACTCTTATACACTCCAGAGGTGACATGTAGGGGCACTGTAGGGATAGGACAGGGAGTCATGGATACAAATGGAAAGAGGAGAAATTTAGGTGAGATATTAGGAAGAAACTCTTCCCTGTGAGGGTGGTGAGACACTGGAGGTTGCCCAGGGAGGTTGTGGATGCCCCAACACTGACAGGGTTCAAAGCCAGGCTGGATGAGGCCCTGAGCAACCTGATTTAGGGGGAGACATCCCTGCCCATAGCAGTGGGGGTTACAGTGAGATGGTCTATGAAGTCCCTTTCAATCCCTTAAAATTCTATGATCCTGTGATTACCACTTTTCTTCAGTGAGTTTCCTGCTTTACCATTGCTTTAAAATATCGAATCCCAAACCACTTCCAGCAAACTGAGAAAGAAGGGTTGCACCACTCTTCCTGGACAACAGGCAACCCTGCAGCACCAAAGACTGTCTTACCCACCACAGGGAATGCTGCTCCAGGAGCAGAGGAACCACACACCATCCAGGGTCGTCAGCCAGAGGAGCACCTTCCCCAATTTCACCAACACCACCTCCTCACACAGCCCACCAGACTCCACCTGGCACCTCTCCTTTAGGTTCATACCTTCTCCTTTAATCCAGGGCTCTTTTCCAGCTGGAGTGGCCCCCCAGGATCACCAGCACAAGGCACAGCTGGTGAGACGCCTGCTGCAGCCAGATGTGTCCAGCTGCACACACCACGGGGAGGTGTCCAGGGATTAGGAAGGCACAGCCAGAACAGCTGCACCAGCCTGTGCTAATGCAGGACACACTCGGAGAGGAACAGCAAGAAATGTCCTGAGCCTCACGTGCAAACCACCCCTCACGTCCTCCACGGGTCCAGCTGCAACCTCACGCTGCTTAAAATATAAATACAGCCCGGAAAAGCCACGTAACCAGGGTAAAGTGCACAGGCAGAGCAAACACACAAATGCCCTCTGGACCTCTGGCTGGTGGGGTTTTTTTTTCATGGTCACAAGGAAGGGTTATGATTTCTCAGGGGAGCATTTTGCCAAGTGCCAGACTTGTCTTTTCAACTTGGCTTTTCCTGCCCCACTGCACAGCCCTGACCACAAGCTCTGCTGCCACCTCTTTCCCAGGCTAAATCCACCCCCTGCAAACATTCTCAGCCTCATGGCCAGTGATTTGTCAAGCCACAAAGCAGCCATTTCATTACAACACTCAAACATCGTTTGAAATATTTAGAAAGCACAAATTGTAGTATTATTTACCCATCACAATGCTACAACATGCTGTTGTAAGAGCCTTTGCTTTTCAGTGTACTAGTGAAAAAAACATATCTTGACCCACATACTGGCTGAATTTTAGACAAAGAAAAATAGATAAAATAAGCAGACAGTAAACACCTTCTGAAATCAGGCACATTAACTACAACTTCAACCAGTACTTTCAGCAGTGCAATAACGTGGATTAAACGTCACTTGAAGTTACTGATCTGGAGGGAAGGTTTCTAGTTATTTATTTCTAGGCTTAAAGCTCTGCCTATTGTTTGATTCTCAAAAATAGCCAACTCTTCTTTCTCATGTACATGAGAAAAACGAAGAGAAAAGGAGTATAGACTTAAAAAAACCCTTCTCCTCTTCCACTGTATCACCTCTCAGAAAGGTATTTAAAAACATTAAATGTTTACTCAAAATACTAAACAACTGAACCTATACAGACCTACATGAAAGGAGTCTCAATAAGAATCCAGACACCAACAACATTCAGAAACTCCTTGAATCTGACCTGAATTCATACTATTAACATGCTTTTCAGAGTCTGGACTCTCTCTTATTATCCACATTCATCTTTCTTTGCCCAGCTCAAGACTTTTGTCACATATTCTGTTCTAAGGTGGTTTGCAACTATGGGTTTGCAACCCTTCTCTAAGTCCAAACCACTCTTTATGAATGATGATGATGAAAGCAAAAATAATAAAAATGAAAATGGAGCTTTATTGAGGACACGTGGGAATCCTGAAATCAAGAGGACAAACGTGTATCTGAGAGTTTCAGTGAACAACAGAAGATTGGAAAGCACAGAGATGCAAGTAATTTTTGCTAGGGAATGACTTTGCTTTTCACACAACAGGTATTTTTGCAAAGCTGGTAATCTCTGGAGACGTTTTCTTTTGTTTCTTTAGAACAGAGTTACTACAAAGCTACCACATAGTATCATAATGTACTTATTAGTTTGGAAGTTCTGTGCTAAAGGACATTGAGAAGCCAGGAAAAAAAGAAAATAATTTCTTTACTCATTCTGCCTCAACCACAGCAGAGAAATGTTATTTCACTAAAATGGGTAGGACACTGTGGGACAGGAATAGGGGAGACAGCAAGAAACCAGACACTGCATTGCTCAGCTGACTGTAAACTATTTAATGCATAATAAAAGACTCGATCCCAACAACAACAAAAATATTAAGGCTTACAGCCCCATAAGTATCCATCTTCGAAGGCAGAGTATTCACACTCCTATGCACCTGCATTTTCGCAGTGTTCCCTTATTACAGATTACTCAGAGACCTTGATTCCAGAGTGATTTTAGAGTCTTACAGCCATGAAATTACAACCCTGTGAGAGTCAAATAACCTCAAATTGAATTCACACACTGAGCTGAGGGTGTGCTTCCATAATGGCACTTACAGGTTTTGGCTTTAAACACACAGACACTGAGGCAAGGAGGCAAAAAGATGATGGCGTTTGAGGAAAAGTCCATCCTTCAGGAATGCTTCCAGTTCAATGGGCAGAGAAAAGCTGCTCCTTGAAATTCTTACCAACACTTAGGGAAGAGATCTGGGTTTTTAAACAGAGGTGCCAAGAGCCACTTTTAGGTGTTTCCAAGACACATCCACAACATCCACATGGGACTGGCAGATGCCACACCAGACCACTGGGAAACTTATACCCTTTGAGAGAGGTGACCCCAGGCCAGGAGCAACACCCTGGAGTGTCTAAAGGGACATTATATTTAATTAAAGCAAAGAAATCCACAATAAAGTTTAGAACCAGCCTGGTCCCTCCATCCCATCTCCTTCCAACCAGTTCATTTGGTGGACATACCCCACCCAGCACGCAGAAAAAAAAAAAAAAGCTGCTTTCTCAGTATCTGGGATACAAGGAACTGAAGAAACTTTTCAGAAGAGTGACCATGAGAGGAGGAGCACATAAAAAACCTGAGCTGCACAGAAGGCAAATAGAAGACAGCAAAGGGAAAAGTTCTAGGCTTTCACAACACATCAAGGGATTTATGACACTATTATCCTCTATTGCTTTGTGAGAGATCATGGCAGTTTCTCTTTCTATTAAAAAAACCAATAAAAACAAAAAATCCAACAAAAAAAATCAGGCTCCAGTAAGGAAAAGCACACATTATGAACTCAAAAAAAATCCCCTTCTTTTAGATGTCAAAGATATCAACTATAGATATTAACTACCTGATTAATTACCTGCACACTTCACACTCTCAGCAAATACACCTGCAAAGAGTAACCTCTGTTCTCCAAGGCTACTGTGATTATTAATGGGAAGCACTATGATCTGGTGAACAAAGTGTGGTTTAGACTCCAAGTACTCTGCCCTAATTTACCTGAGTGTTTTCTAAGTTTACTCAGTGGCAGGACTAGAAATTTCAGTTTCATACTGGGAATGAAATAGGTCAAAACAAAACAAGCCCGTGGCTTATCTACAGAAAAAGCACAAAGCCAAAAGGAAATGCTTTGTTCTCCTTTGGGTTTTATTACTCTCCCCAACGTATTCCTGTTAGCCAAAAGCACACTTAAAACAGAAATTGGTGTTCAGGAATCTGAAATGAAACCATGGCAGGGAAGCCAATCACTGGCCACAGGGAAAAAACTCTAAGTTAGTTGGAACACTTCAATTCTTCCAGGTTCTATTGTGTGCAATGCCCAGCAACGAAAACATGCCCATACAAAACGAATCAGCCCTGACTGAAATTTGATTTTTGACCTGATTACATTCTCCCTCCCAGAATAACCTCTCGACAAACGGCTAAAAAGGTTTCAGCCAAGAACTGGCCAATATAACCAGAATGTTTAGCAAGTTTGCAACTCTCTCCACTTGCAGAAAGTGTCACTTCCAGCACAAGAACTGCAAGGCTGTCTGTGCTGAGTTAACATCTGAACAAGTTTTAAGACAGGATTTCTACATAAATTAGGATTGCATCCAGACCTAAAGCAGAAAACTAGGGCTCCCAAGAAAGAGAAGAGATAATGCATCCTTAAAAATATGGGCAGCAGCCATTTTCTGTACAAGAAAAATGGTTAGAGGTACAAAAAGAAAATTAAGTACACTGGAAGCACAGAAATGAAAACCACAAAGATTTGAGCACTGCTGGCACAATTACATCATCTATCACGCAGTGCAGCATTAAACTTACCTACCCATTGCTGTAATTTGGCAACTGATTCTAAATGCTTAAAAAAGAGCCCTGACAAAACCCACAATAAATGGGAAGAAACAAGGAAGAGCAGTAGGAGGAGGTGAACTAGAGAAAATCATACCAAGAGATCAAGACAAGTTGGAAATGCCCAAATTCACCCGAGAGGATCCACCCTCTTCAACAGAAGGCAGGCAAGTTAAAGTTTCTAGCAAAAACATTCAGTGGAGGAAAAAAGTGTCCTCTCTGTAACCAAACTGTATTTGCTTGATGCTCCAGGACCCATTAAACAAAACTGCTGCCAGACACAGATCTGCACAGAGGAATTGTGTCAGTGCAGTGGGGTTTTTAATTTGTGTAACAATTATTTACAGGCTTAGAAGCACATAGCTAATGAGAACTCACTGATCACCTGGAGCAAATACATCCTGCAAAGTGCAGGTAACTGGAATTCTGCTGCTCACACCCTCTTTCATTTGTGTAATTCCACCAGGTTTGTGAACTCCAAATACTCTGTTATCTGTAAAAGACAGAGGGTCCACTGACGTAACAACAACATCCAAAATGCTTCCAGTGGACAGAATCCCATCCCATTGCTCTGGAACTAAGGCAGAAATACAGCAGAACTCCCCACTCATAAGAGCAGCTGGCATTTCAAAAACCAGCACATCACAAATTCCCCCAAACAGCTCTCCAGCCATTCAACAGAGGCTCAATTTATCTTGGTTCTGTCTCTCCTACGTAGACACAGGCTCCACAGCCAGTGACAGGAAGACTAAGCTTCCATGTGATAATAAGGAGACCTGCTGTGTCTCATTTACATCCGAGATAGACACACTTTGGGTGAGTTTTTCAGACACAGCTGAGGACAGCTCAGCACTGCTGGGGTCACACACTGGCCACTGCTGGGGAGAGAACCCAAAGAACAAGATGCTCCACGTTTCCCTGAGTGGATTGCCCGTGTTTTACCAACACGCAAAGACCACATGTCCTGCCAAATAATTTTAGGCACACCACGCATAAAAAGGAATCATTTCAGGAAGCTGGATGGTATTTCTTTTCTGCTCATGCAGAGTGACAGACCATCACAGTCCATAAATTTGCTGGTGCTTCGTCTCAAATACTTGCCTGCAAAACGCTCACCAGCACAGGGAGCCAGGGACTTGACTCAGATTTTAATTCATTGCTTATCATTCTGCAAAAACCACTTCAGCACCCACCAGCTTCGTGCAATGGCTGCAATACCAAAAAGGCAAGCAGGACTGTGTTGTAGAAGGAACCAGCACTCAGAATTTAAATTCTGTGGGCACACACTGGTCAATTCTGAATGAGGCTTTACCTGGCCTTTCAGCTTTTGTTTGGTGCCCTCTACACATTCCTAATAGCTCCAGCTTCTGGCCAGAGCGACTCCAAGGTACTTTGTCTGGTCGTCAGGAATTAATTCTGTGCCACAGAAATGTACTAAGAGCAAAAACAGCTTAAAAAAACAGCAGACTAAAGGCAACCAGCACCAGGGTCTCTCTGGTAGCTGAGTTCAGGCACCAGTTTTGAAGCCCAGTCCCTAAGGGCAACATCTCCAAGGCCTTGTTCCACCTTCTGCATGGAACACACAGGGACTGCAAGTGCTGAAAGAGGAAGACATGAAGCACTCATTAATTAAAAGGGCCTCTTGTCAGAAAAGCAAAAATATCAATATCCTTCCCAGGGTCATTCAGTCTGATGCAGAGTTTGATCAGTGCTGGAGTTCAAAGCACGTGAGGCTCCTAGATTGAAGGAGGCTTGGAGCTCAAGTCTTTAGCAAAATAAAACTGAGTATCTGCAGCTGAAGGCAATTTCAACATGTCAACTAACCCAGTTGCCCCCAACCTTTAACAGTAAAGTTTCTCCATCAAATTTTACTTCTCTTCATCATAACCACTAATTTCTTTTCCCTTTCTCACATCTACCCCCCTCCCTCTTTTTTCTTTTGCACAGCAACATAAGGGATGAGGCCAGAACTGACATTCTTTGGACCTTCCCTGCCCCTTCCTCCCATCTCGTAAGGGAGCATTTCCCACCAGAGATGAAGCACTCTAGTCCCCAGTGCAGAAAAAACAAATCCCAACTCTTCCCTGGCATCTGCCAGGATCTTTTCTTTTTGAGTTCCTTCCAGCAGCATAGATTTTACAACTCCCGCTTGGCAACGGAAAGCTTTTTCCAAAGTTTCCCAGCTCTTCCTTCTGCATCTCGGCTCCCTCACTTCTTGTCCTCTCCACAGCAGGCACCGACAGCAGTTCACTCCCTTCTCCTCCTGCAGTTTTTCATGTGTTCTCTACACAGAACCATTCTGATTCTTCACATCTTCCTTTAAGTAAGGTTTCTTAGACATCCCTGTGAATTTTTTCCACTCCATTTTTCTTACAACTTTGTCCACAAGAAAACGAGATTCTCAAAAGGTGATGCCTTCAGCTGCGTGCCACAGCCCAGCTCCTGCCAAGGAGAATTATTTTGCAAGCCTGTGTGTGCATCCCCACCGAGGGTGCTTGATTTTTTTTCCCTCTGCAGTCAGACACTGACTCACATTCAAGTCTCAAAATGCAAAGTGAAAGCACCACACTACTGGTTATTATCAAAACAGGTATTTCACAGGAATACAAGCAGGCCTAGAGCTTTATTTCCCCTTACATGTTTTGGCAGCCTTGCTGCGTTAATGAACAGTGCTAAAGAAAAGACTCCACAGCAAACACAGAGGCACCAAGGGGACACAGGCAATGGCATCACCAAAAACTGAGGCAGCTGTGGTTGATCTTATTCAAAAGGGAGGGATCAAGAGCACCAGCAAACCAACGCCTTCATTCCAGACTAAACAACAATCCCACTAAAAATGATTAGTGGGATTTTTTTCCCAGTTCCCTGCACTGGGGAGGAGCAGGGAGCCAACCAGACAGGAGGTAATCAGCCAGTTTTCCCTGCTCTGTGACAAAATCCTCCTACCCAGGAGTACTCCACTATTCCAGTACTCTCCACACTGGATCAGGCAGAAACCTGAACACAGAAGAACACAGCTCCATCTCCTCTTTAGGGCCCCAGATCTTGGGAAAGTTAATGCTGAACAACAAGAAAAGAACAGGCCTGCGGGAGAAGTGGGGGGGGGAAGAAAAAAGAAAGCTCTAAGTTGGTTATTTTAGGTCACCCAGTAAAACCAAAGCATCTTTGTAATGCTGCAAGGTTCATATTTAGAACTGAATTCTTGAGGTTCAGAAAGGGAGCTTACAAACACCAAAATGTTTCAGACCATTCTCAATGTTTTTTGGCCTGAACTCATCACTTTAAAAGCCAGCAATTTTTTCCCCAAGCCCACCCACATAACTCCCTGTCACAGAGCAGTGATACAAGAGACATTTCATTAAATCCACTTTTTCTTCAAGGATAAAGGTCAAGAGGATGAGGGCACCATACTTTTAAAAACAGCATTAAAAAATTATTATGCTAAACCACGTATCAGGACAAACTAAAGGGAGACAGTAAAATGCCCTCTTTCAACTTGCTTAAATATTCAATTAAAAAAACCATCTAGGCAAAGTTTTATTAAAATAAATCAAGTAAGGAAATGGTTGTTAAACCAAATCTGAAACCCACATTCTTTTTTGGATGTTCCTCCTTTGAGAAGGAAATCTTCCCTCTGACATTACAAACCAAACCATGTCCTCAGAGGATGAGCCTTCCTTCACAGCAGCAGGGGTGTGTGAAGAGCAGCCAGTGCTGATTTCAAACTCAACACCAAGTGTAGTTAAAGCTCCTCTCATACAGAAACACATCCTCCTCCTTCCTCAGGCCCAGCAAGCCAAGTTATCCACAAATAACCCTTCACAGCTTCCCCTGGGATCCACCAAGGGACCGTCAGAGTTGGTGTCAGAAGAATTAGTGCAGATGGACGTAAAGAACAGCCCTTCCACCTGCAGTGCCTTGAAGGAAAACCAAAGGTTCAGCCTTCAGACCAGACCTACCATATGGGTGGCTTAGCAAAATGCTGAGATCACTGCACTTACAGAAAATGTTTAAGGGTTCGGACATGTTAAAAAATGATGAAATAAAAACAATGCAAGAAAAAAAATCAAATTAAAGGGTTATACCACTTCCTTTGCTCTAGAGACAAGCACATGCTCACTACTTGAATGAAGGAAGGCTCATAGTGGGCTGCAGGCAGCATGTTCTTTTGTTTCAGTGATGAACACTCTGTTTTTTACTGTGAAACACAACCAAGATGATGCTGTGAATGCCACAGGACTCATCACCACTGCTTTGGTCAGCTCTTGTTCTCCAGCACTTCTGAAAAGCCAGTACATCACTCCAGCAGTGTTCCGGAACAAACCAGGAAAAATACACTAACAGACTAAAATGCAGCTTTTCAGTAAAGCTTATTTCCCTGTACTGGTAAGTTGCAAGGAAAAACCTAAAAGTTTAAAAAATTAAAAAGAAATACCATCTAGAGGGCCTTGGTACAGGCACAGCTGCATCCAGGAGAGCTTGCCAGCAGTATAGATCTAAGAGCATAAGGATACACACACATTTAATAGACATATCTTCATTCTAAGATTATGTGCTCCAAAAACGTTTACCATAAATTATGGTTCTCAATTCACAGCCACAGCTACAACAAACAAGCTGAAGCAACACCATTTTGGACAAAAGTTTTCATTTCAAATGCAAGGCTGAATGCCCCTTCTAGGGCTGAGTACGACTCAGGACAGCAAAAAAGCACAAGTGCACCAGGTCAGAGCCAAAGTCTCACCTCTCAACATGTCCCAGACAGCAGATGATGGCAAAGGATGGCCAGGGAAGAGCAGAGGACCAGAGCAAGTGCACTGTGACTCTGCAGTTACCTGATGTCCCAGCATCAAGTGATCTGCAGCCAAGGAACTTCTCAGGGTAGGAGGAACTGAGTCCTTCCAGAGCAGGCACAGGGAGAGTGAGTGTTCAGTGAGTGTTTCGTGATGAGTATTTGGGCAGGAAAGCCTGAAAGGAATCCAGCAGTGTTTGGCAGTGATAGGTCTTGTACCATCACAGAAAGATGCTGGAGAAAAACACAACTGGAGAGTTAAGCCAGACAGTTCAGCTTCCACCGACAGAAACAACTCAGCTTGAGACAACAACACAAACTGAATTACTCAGAGTACATCGTATTTCAGATTAAGAATCTCAATTCTCAAGAGATCATACAAGCATCCTTGCCACAGTGCTATGTATGAAATACCTCTGTTTTCAAGTAGCTGTCCTCTCCACAGGTAAGAGCAATACCACACACAAATTCAGCATGAAAACCATGTACAAATTCCAGAAAAGCTTGTTATGAGCAGAGACTGCTCAAAGGCATGGAGTTGTTCCCCTGTCATGGGCTGCCCAGTGAAGTAAATGCAAGTGACAAGATAAAAACCTCAAAACACAAAATCCCAAAAGCCACCTCAATACCTTGATCCCAGAGGTGATCTTTCACTGGAAACAGAGGGGGATCAATACAGATCTGGAATCTGGCCCAAAATCCCATTGCTACTCACACTTTTAGCCAAATATACTTTACAGACAAGGCAAATTAAAAAAAAAAACCAAGAAAACAAAAAACAACTCGAAATACAGTTGAGAGCCTCATGCTCCCAAGGAGGAGAGGGGCTCCAACCCTCTGCACCACGAATAACCCCAGCAAACTGTTTGAGGAACCAGAGGCACTACCTCTGCCGTGGCCACCAGAAGGAAAAACAGAACTGCTCAGTGGGTGTTTTGGGTCACAGCCACTTCACTGACCTCAGGAAATGAAAACCTTTCTTTCCCTTTGCTTTCAGTCCTCTTACAGCTCCAAACCTGGCTGACTACATCGGTAATAATACAAGGGCCATAAGCACCAGAGATGCGAGAGGAGAAATTTAGCTCAGACACACTGGTAGGGAGCCCAAGACTGCAGGAAGGAATTTGGAGCAAGGGGGCCCATGGAAAAGTACACACTGTGCAGCACAATGTTGGGTCAATCAATCACAGCTGCAACTGGAAGATGAATGTTTGCATTAAGCGATAAAAATGTGTCAAACCTACAGCCACACATCTCTGCTCAGACAGCAGAAGAACCTTCACACTGAAATCTGCTGGAAGGTTACCAGCCAGGGTTCAAAAATCCAGTTTTTTTACTTTAACCAATAAACTGTGGTTGTGTAATTTAATGGTATGCCAACTGCTACCAAAATTTGGGTCCATAGGCAGTCTAGCTTATATCACTCACCAAGAACACAAAAGCTGACCTAGCAAGAGAAGACTGAAAACTGATAACACCAAAGCATGATATGAATTATGCCAAGAGAAAAAACAGGCTGCTTTTGAACCAGCACGTAAATGCACATATTTCCACCATCCTGTTCCCCTGAAAAGACCAAATCTGCATTTGAAGTACCGACAACTTTGAATCTCCAGGGGGAAAAAAAGAAAAGCGTTCTTTGTGCGGAGTCAAGCTTCGGCAAATCTTGCAGCAGTAATTACAGACACTGCCTCCCCAAGCCATCTGCTGTGGCATTTATAACTCCTGGAAGGGCAGCATGCAGAGCTGGTGGAGGAGAAGAGGAGACACACATAGCTCAGCAGCCAAAGCCAGGCTGCACAGAAAAGCTGCACCACGGGTCTGACCCGGGCAGGATTTACATTCTGGTTATTCAGACCCCCTTCAGCTGGCAGATGCTGCCAGTGTTCATGCAGCAGAGGAAACAGCTGGATCTGCAGCCTTTTTGGATGAAAGAGAACTAGGAGACCAACCTCAAAGAAACACACAACCCTAAGTGAGCCCATCCTGACATGACCCCAGCAGGGAGCCTCCAACCGGGACTTCATCCCATGAATGAGCAAACTTGGTGCTGTGAAGTCACTGTGAGCAACCCAACCTTCACTTTTGGGTGAACACTACAGACACCAGCATGGCCAACAGCTCCACACACCTGTCCTCCAAGAAGTGGTGCCAGCAACACAGTCTGAATAATTCAGAACAAGCTAAATCCATCCTTTATCAGGACACACAGGTCCCAGCCCGATGCTGACGGCCACTCGCATGCTGATGCCCACTGCATCTGCAAAATGTTTTCAGCAGCACAGTCAGGGCCAGAAGAGGCAGTAAGACATGCTCATCCACCCCTTGCTCACACCACCACGTTATGCAGCAGGCCAAGCCCTGGGTACGCTGCAATTCCCACTTTCCTGGTACAGCTGGAGACAATGCCGATTAATTGTTTTGCCATCCATACAAAATTACTACAATACTGACTTCATGGGGCTGTCACAAGGATTATTTAACATCTCTGAAGAGCTTTGAAGAAGAAATAGTGGCTATTGTTCTGAATACCATACAACTGGGGACGATCTCACATGAATTTTGCATGACTGAATGTGTGACAGTTGCAGCACCAATAAACTATTTTTCTCCCCTAAAAAAAAAAGCCTCACAGTAGCTCGTTTACTTTGGGCAACTATTTAATCAAAAATGTATTTCGTTTTGCTTGTTAATATATCCTAAATAGCTATCAACTTTGACTATTTAATTAATAGATTCAGGTGCTGTTTCTAGTCTCCCTTAATTAAGGGAAACATCGCATTTTTCACAAAGAACACAGTTTGGGCTGTCAGAGCTTCCAGCAAGCACACTATAATTACCTAAGTAACGCCAACACACAAAAACAACAAGGGGGAAAAAAAAGGAATTAAAAAATTCACGGAAATTTAATTTACAGCAAACGAGGAGGTCTGTCTGCATGGAGAAAGAGGTTCTACACACAAAAAGAGTCCAGTGTCATACCACTTATTCCTGACCATTAAAGAGCTGCTAACACTGATGCAGAAACATCATAAAGGTTTTTAACAGGCCTTTTTTTTCATGAATACAGAGGTGCCGGATTTTAAGTGTTCTGCCAATACACTCAGATCCACCTCACCCTGTATGGAGAATTTCTACCATTTCAGCTCAAATGTATGAGGAATGTACATGCCCCTTCATTCCCATAAAGCACAGGGAGATCAACACCTTCAATGCTTCAAGGATGAGCATTTTCCTCCTTTCCTGAGCAGCCTCAAACTCCAGCAACAATCACAATTACTCAACAGGACTGTACACAGGGTGAAGCACACTGGGCTGAGAAAACTACCATTTCCTCTACACAAAGCTCCAAGTGATCCTTAAACTCTTTGAGACATCAACCACATCTCTTGTTTGGAAAGCAAACACCACATTATTGATACTACTGCAAGACAAATGACAGTATTGAGACTAGTCAGCACACCAGCTTTCATTCCACATCCAAGAGGTACCAGAAAGTTTCTTTATTTCTTCCTAGTTCTCTGGGAACAAGGCACCTACAGGTACACAAATAAACCACAGTAGCAAGCTTCAGAGCCTAGGTCTCAAGTTCCCCAATTCCCAAGGGAGGCAGCAGCCCAAAATTACATGCCTGCTCTCCCTGCGTGTTGTATGCCTTAGTATAGCAACGAGAAGGGAGGGAAAACCCAAAAATATAAAGATATGAGAAGCTGGGCTGATTTACCAGCAGCACACAGTGAGGAGGAGATGTGCCACCATTCCCAGCTTTCCATCAACAACTGCAGAAAGTTCAGGGTGCCAAGACAACACTGGTCCCCTCACAAAACACAGGCATGGAACAGAAGGGTGAGTCTGATCATCTCCTTTGCCCATCAGCCCAATGTCTGAGCTGTACATCATTTCAACACAGCTTTCCTTGCCCTTTCCCTGGAAGGAATCACAACCTCCACTCAGCACTTCCTTGGCAATGCACCAGGGGAACTGGGCACAGCCAGTCACCACACTGTCCCCCTAAATCTGTTTGTTTGGGTTTACAGCAAGAAAACAGAGCCCCTGTGGCTCTCAGCCCCTTCTTAGAACACTGAATATTCATCTGAACAAGCACAAGGACTCAAGTCTTCTGCTTCCCAAGACAAACACCCCATCTACTAAACTGCACAGTTGTGCTGGTTAGAGAACTACAGACCCAGTACAGGAGCTGCTGTGAAGGACTGGATCCAAAGGGAGCACTTGAAGATTGGCCTTTACAAAAAAAGACAAGCATTTCCTTTCATCTTTGCTGTGACTTGTGCATAACAGCTGTAAGTGCTTCTCATCACTGTCATACCTTGTTTACTTGTAAATGTGTCCAGACTCGGAGGCAGAAGGAAATTTTACAGATAAATCACAATTATATACTGATTTTAGAAAACTCAAACGATGCAAAAGCAAGTTTTCTTCCTTTTTAACTCCCAGAAATTTGGATCTCTGCAATGAATAAACCAAAATAGGAAACAGATTATTGGTTTGGTGCACCAGCAAATTAAACACTTACTAGATTATCCTGATTTTACCTCCAGGTGTCTGTATCCTGGAGATAATCAGTCCCCAACTTAGGTGCTGACTCACACCTGGAATCCTACCATGGTCATGCCTCAGATAACAAACTGATTTTCAAGGAACACATTATAGGGTATCTTCATCAAGCACACAGCAGAGGCCTTGGGATTGCTGTTTTTGTCTTATGTTGGTTAACATTAAGTTAAACAAGGAATTTGGATAATGCCTTCAATTATCTCTATTCCCTTCCTTCTAGTTTTACTAAAAAAGAAAATTGAGTTGCTGTTGTTTTTTGTCATTTCTTTTCTTCCTCATCTCCTAATAATGAAGGTACCAACTGCCCAGTCCACCTGGTCTTTGTTCAGCCACTGATTATAACCAGACTACACATGCACCAACACTCAGTAGGAACACTAAAAAAAAAAACCCACAGGGCATTTTTAAACATTGCAGATGATACTGTGTTTCTTCATCAGTACCTTGGCCATTCCCATCCAGAATTATGTTCTCCTAAGCCAAAGAAGCAAGACTGAATGCAACCTTCCCTGGGTTTTTATTGTAGTTGCATAGAGTGTAGAAGAAGCCTGCCATAATTTATGGCTGTAATAAATTTAGTATAGGTGAACTCGTTACAGTTAACAGCAATACTTTATTCACACCAGCTCCCCACAAAACGTAAGCCTCAAATCCAATTACTCCGTAATAGTTCTGTAAGTAAACAAAACACCATTTAGGATTTGAAAACAATGCATCTTTCTGCTAACACAGGCAGAAAGGGAAAAACCCCAAACAGAAGCTAGAACAGGACCATGCAATAACTTCATTTTGTAAGAAGATTAACACAGAGCAGAAAGCTTTAGCTCTGGCTAAGAAAAGAACATATACTTTGTGCTAGCAGAGTTCCCTGTAATTGTAAGCTGAATTTTGTTCTGTTTGTTAATTCACCTCTTCAGAGACAAAACAAATCACACAGGGAAGAAGAAGTAACATGTCCAACACGACCTCAACTAAAACCCATTCTGATTTCACAACTCATATAGAGCTATCTGCAGTGCATTGCTAAAATGCACCACAAAGTTTTGATAAGTGGTCCTGCCATTTCAATCATGCTCAGCAGGGACAATCTGGTCAGGTGTTTTTCCTGTGCTTGTTGAGTTCAAGCTATATTTGGAGACCAACTGCTCTCTGTCCTGCTTTCTACAATTAAATGTGTGTATAAGGGTGGAGAGGTGAAGGTGGGAATTAGGAAGAGAAAGAGATAATGAGACTTCCTCAAGAGTACACAAGACTACCCTTAAAAAAAGGCTGAAAAACGTACTGAAAGTAATGCACATGATTTTAGACATGAAGGTCCTGTAACAATAGATGTGAAAGTGAAGAAGACCAGGGAACACAAAAGGGAACCAAAAGCCAAGGCTCATGCGAAAGTTACAGGAAAGACTAGAATATTTATGATTAAAATCCAAGGGTCAGAACTGTGCTCAGCACAAGTTGTTCTGTAACAGCCCAATGCTCTTTGCTGCAAAGCAAGTTCACTGCAACAACTGCATTTTACTTCATCATCTTAAACACAGCTGCAGTCTTGCAAGAAAATGAATAGAAACTGAGCAGATTCTGCTGCTGGTAGAATCAAACTTGAAAAAAAAACAAACATGCACCTATCTGTGATTAGGCTGAACTTCATTCAAGTGACCTGCAGTTCAAGCAGAGTCTCAAGTGAAGAGCGTCACCACAAAAGAAACACTGCCAAGACAAGTGGAGAGCTTTCCACTCTGCTTCCAAACATGCTTGTACATATCAGCAATTCACTGATGGCAAACATGCCATCTTGGACTCCAGCCTATTTCCCTCAGAGCAGGAGAGGAGGAAAGGCCACTGAGTTTATTTTGGACTTGAAATGTACGACTAAGAAAACACAATGAGCTAATGAGATTAATATTTCTTTGAAAAATGAGCAGTCAGATTACTGGAAACTCTGCCACTTTCATTTCTAGTTCCTCACCTGCTCTCTGCCTAATCAATGAGGAAATATGAAGATTCAAAGAGGAAACAAACACCAGAGAGGAAGAATATACAGGTGTGGCATCGAATAGGTAACAAGAATAGCTTCAAAACAAAAAATCCCTTAGAAATACAGTGCATTAAGAACTGTAAGGAGACGGTCAACATGCTTATTGATTTAGATGCATACACATTATGTTGGCATCTTAATAAACCCATCAGCACCCTCTGAAAAGAATCCAGGCACAACAGCATCCTATTTGGTAGCCGCTCTCCGATCAATAGGGTTTGCTCTTCTCCATTTTGCACTCGCAAGCCGCGCACCCAGGTACTACCCCAGCTCTTCGAAAACGGGCTTTTCTTCTTTCTTTTTGTTTTTAAACCACTCTCCTACTTTTCGACCGTCCGTCCATCCACCCACCTACCCATCCATCTATCCGCCCTCCCCTCCCGCTCGTCGGAGAGCCCACCCGCCCTCCTCCCCGCCAGCCTGCGCCTCCCGGGACGGCTCATCCATCTCACCCGGGATGGGGAGGGCTCCTTCTAGCCGGGACCATTGTGCCCTTTTACCCGCACCGCCGCTTCTTACCCGTTCCCCCCCGTACCCCG
>VYZS01005427.1:0-15221 GCA_013400695.1 Neodrepanis coruscans | reverse complement strand
CATCACCACCTCTTGATGTTTTCAAAACTGGATGGCTTTCAGGAAGCAGAAGCTTTAGCTGAATATCCCTCCTTGTGCATAGTGAAGAAGTGAATGGATGAAATTGAAGTCAATGGAACACGAGGAGATAAGACTAAGAGAAGAAATAGCTCCTTTGTGCTTAGATTTTACAGGAAGTATTTTCCCAGTGTTTTCTGCTAAAGANCCAAAAGGCTCCGTCTGGACTGACACTTGGTTTCTCCTGAGGCAGAAAAAGAGGGAGTCAATACATTGGCAAAGTCAAAGGTGGAATCCTGTTCCTGTTCTGTATAAAACCCCAATTTTGCAGTGCAAGGGTCATAAACAGACTGGAGGAGTTGCAGGAAACCTTCTTTCCATCTTTGCCAAGGGCTGTAATCCTGTCAGTTTTCTGTGCTGATGTGGTGGCACAGTGGAAACCTGGAGCTGCTGGGCTGGGCAATTCCTTGCACAATCCTGCAGCAGGCTGTCTGTCTGTCTCTGCTTGTGTAGGTGGGGTGTTGGTTCTTTCAGTTACAGAATCATAGAATCCCCTGAGTGTGAAGGGACCCACAAGGAGCATAGAGTCCAACCCCTGGCTCTGCAAAGGACATCTCGAGAATCCCACCATGTGCCTGAGAGTGTTGTCCAAATGCTTGTGGAGCTCTGGAAGGCTTGGGGCCAAGATCTTCTAGGCAGTGGCAGGAAGCAGTGCAACACCAAGCCTGTTGATCTGGTGGCCAAAGCCCTTTTTAGAACAGATGTAGCAGGAACACTGGTCCTGCTTTACACTGTTGTGATGTCTGTGAGTTGAGTGGAGACCTTCCTTACTCACCTATGAAGTGATGGGAGAGGTAGGGTGAGCATTTCTCCCCTTCTCTCATGGGTGGGTGTTGTGTGGTGTGGCTTTGGTACCCTGTGTCACCGTAGTAACAGCAAGTCCCTGTTTCCTGGCAACTGTCAAGGTTGCTAAGAGAGGAGTTGGCAGCATCTGTAGATCTGACATCTTTGACATCATCCACTCACATTACTTTGGGATGGGTTTGATGGAGGGCAGATGACCTAGTGGCCAGTCTCATCTCCTTTAACCTGATGGAATGTTGGTTTTCAGAAATAATTACGGTGCCTAAAAGGCAATGGAATAGCCTGTCTGGGAGACAGGGAATGTGGATCCTGTAGTTTGCCATTTCTGGCCCATTCAATAACTACAAGTGACACACCCTGCCCACTGCTATGAGATGAAATGAGTTCTGGGAGTCAAAATCACTGTCTAGGTACCAAGTGTTATCATTGCCCTTTGATGCTCTGGTTCTCCAATATATTTCATAGGTGGCTTCTCTGAGAATTAAACTTTGATCAAGCTCTCTCCTCTGCCAGTGCTTCATTCTTAAAAGAGAGTTTGCTTCCTGAACCCACCTGTCCTTAGGGTGAAAGCTGTAATTGGAGTGGGGCGTGGGTGTGTTGGTAAGGGAAGGAACAGGAGATTCAGTAAGGTATTACTCCAGCTTAGCTCCGTGGAGTGCTGTGGAGTTATAACCAACACAGCTATAAAAGCAACACAGGGATGAATTGATAAATCCTATTTGCTTGCATCTGCCCACTCTGAGCCAGAGCTGGAGACGTTACTCCCTGCTGGTGTGTGCCAGAGCATGTGCACAGGGAGTTGTTGTGCTCTCTGCAGTGCACAGGAGACAGATGGTGAAGCCCACCCATCCCAGAGAGTGCCTACAGAGAGGAGGATTTTTGCAGTGCCGTGGTGCTGGCAGACAATGCAATAGCAAAATTCTTACATTTCAGAGAACTGACTCATCTCTGAAGTGGTATTATACCAGTGTTCTCTTCTGGCACCTTTTAATTCCACAGCTGCCTGCACAGCTTCTGGCACACCACTGGTGGAGACTGGGTACTGCTCTGGCCCGGACCAGCTTTGCCATTTAGTGTGAAAACTGGACTATAGGGAGGAAAATCAGATAATCTCAGCTACTGGGGTGTTTTTAGAAGAGGAGAACAAGTGGAGTGATGTTCTTATCCCTTCTAAAATTGCAGCAAACCCTCTGTGTAAGCATGGTACGGGCAGAGCTTCTCTTGGTTGGGAGTTGGGAATGGATGGACAAAGGCAGATCAGATTAGTGGAGATGTCTTCTCTACCCTAAATGGATAACATTTATTTGGCTGTACAAGTGGGGCTTATGACAAGGCAAGGCAGCCCTGTGTGTCTTTGCAGAAACCATCAGAAATATCCAGAAATGCTCAGTTTCCCCCCAATTTCCTGCAGCTGACAGCACGTTTGCATTGACCTTGGTGACAGCACCAGCCTGGCAAATGAAAAAGACATGCGTCACTAAAAGGAGAATTAAATTTGCAATGAATGCCTTGTATTTCATTTTCTGTTACTGTTGTTTTTATCTGTCCTGGCTAATCCTCATGTCCCTAGAAAGCCTGTCCTAGTGTTCCATTTCCTGCAGCAGGAATTGGTGATGCCTGCACTCACAGCAGGGGTAGCTTGCTCCAGCTCTTTTATCAAGTGCTGTCATGGACCCCCCTGAGCTCCTCCTTCCTTTGCCAGTGGCGAGGAGCCTTCTGTCTCCTCCTCAGACCAAGAAATCAGCTCTGACTTTTGTCTGGTGCCTCTAAGTGCAGCATTTCTCAAGTGGAAGTGTTGTTCCCAGTTTAGCAGATCGGGACTCTGTGTGGGTATAAGGGGAAAAAGTAGCCTGTTGTATTGCAGCTGTTACTTCAGAAATTTTCATCTGTCTCTCTCTCTCATGTAAGTATGAGAGTGCTACAGACACAATATATGGGGGTTACAGGTGTATGAAGTGGCTTTAGACATCCCCTTCAGCCTTGTTTGTGTTAGAAGAGTGTGTGATTAAAGGACATATCCTCTTTTTGTTTTTAAAAAAATGTAGAGCCTTGGTAAAATTACCAGTGCAATAGTGACATTGTAGGTGAACCCAAATGTGTTTAGTGTTTTCTTCTCCTCTTTTTTGGTTTTGTTTATATAAAATGTCACTCATTTTTCAGGATTGTGTGGGATCATTATTTTATTGTGGTCTGGCTCTGCTCAGAAGTTCCTACCTGGAAAATCCTCTAAGGTGAAGTTCTCTTAAGAACCAAGAGAGATCCATCTGTAAGGAACTGGTCTAGTTGTCTGAGCAAGGTAGATAGGTTTTGGGGAAGAGAACGGGTTTGCTATCAGCCTTGAGTCCTTGGCTTCTGGAGTGGAGCCAAGTCCACTTCCTAGAATTAAATTGCAGTACTCAGGGGCATGATGGCAGCTGGAAATGACCAGGTAATCCATTAGCCTCTCCTGTCCTCTACCAGAGACAAGGAGGAATAGAGAGCAGAACAACAGGGGGGATGTAAATCAGATCCCGTTTGAAGGTGCCACACACTGTCCCTGGCTCCCAGAAGAGGGAAGGGCGAGGGCCTGGCTCCTCTCCACTGCCAGCTCACGGACTCTGTAAGGTCATGGGGAGGCTGCCTGGGTTCCCTGTGCGCCGCACTCTCCTGCCCTGCCAGCAGGAATGCGCAGTGCCCGTGGGAGCTGGGCTCCAGCTCAGCACAGCACACTGCAGCCAAGTCTGGATGACTTTGCAGATGCTGGTGCTGCGCATGATGTGACCTGAGATGAGCCATGATGCAGCTCTCCCGGGCCTTAGCCAGGGGAACAAGGCAGTGGATTCCTGTTGGAAGTGGAGCTCCTCAGAAAGGACTTGCTTTGGGGTTGATGCGGCTGGCTGAAGCGAGAATGCATTCATGTTTCAAAGTCAGGGGGAATATTCTTCTGCCCTCTATCAAAAATAAAAGAGACAGGGGAGCTTGGGAATCATGAGGAAAATGTTACCAAGAGCTCTGTGGGTAGGTGGGATTTTGTAGCTGCAGCTTGAGCTCTGTGTATCCCCAAGCAGATTTAAGTTGGAGAAACCTGAGCAGAGCAAAGCCATTTCTTGGCAGTATCCAGCACAGTTTCCTGTCTGTGAAAGTCCATGTCCCTAGTTTGTGCAGACAAAATGTCAGGGTTTCACCTGTCTCCCTCCCTCCTACCAGCTGCAAAGCCAGCAAGTGCCTTTCTAATGAGGGATTAACTTCACAAGTATGTATGTGCTCCTTGTGCCCTCCCAACACGAGTACAATCATACCCAAAGCATATGAAGACATGCTCACTAAATAAATACAGGCCAGTGTTCAGTCTGTTGCCTTATCTGTAGCCCTGACTTCCTGAACCAAGACTTTGACTTGGTTAGGAACAGTGAAACTGTGCTCTAGATCTAGAAAGAGGGACTGTGAAGGTTTTGCTCCCCACCTCTGATCTGAAGGACACAGCTCCCTGAGCTTGCTGGCACCCTCTGCTTCTCAGCCATGATCCACGTAGAACCATTACAGAATTGTAGATGGGTTTGAGTTGGAAGGGACCTGAAAGACCATCTCATTCCACCTCCCTGCCATGGGCAGGGACACCTTCACCAGGTTGCTCAGAGCCCCATCCAGCCTGGCCTTGGACACTTCCAGGGATGGGACAGCCACAGCTTCTCTGGGCAACCTGTGCCAGGGCCTCACCACCCTCACAGGGAAGAATTTCTTCCTAATATCCAATCTAAACTTACTCTCTGTCAATCTGAAGCCACCTGCAGCCTCCAGCCTCCAGCAAAAGCCCTCTGGCATTTAACCCCTTGAGTAAGGCTGGGAATGTGGTAGTTACTGTTGGGTAGAAGAACAACTAAGGAGGCAGAGCAGCAGTAGCTTAGCAGCAGGGCTGTTTTGAATCTGTGTTCTTGGATGCCAGCCCTAGCCAGGGAAGGGGATGTTCTGCTTGGGCAACATGGGAACAGGAATGAAATTGAACTCTGGACTTTTTCTGTTTAAAACATGTCTCCCAAGCACTAATCCTGTAAGGAATTGGACTGCCCTTGTCCCAGCAAGCAGGGTTTTCAAGGCAGGGCTGGCTGGCATTGCTGGCTATGTCCTTGCTTTGCATGCTACAGGCATGGAGGAAAGAGCCTGAGAAAAACAGTAGCTCCTGCTGCCAACCCTATAAAGCAGCAGACTTCTCAGATGTCAGGCAGATCTGAAACATCAGAGGGGCTCCTTCTGAACTAGCTGACCTTTTATTACTCATATCCTTCCACTAATACCCAGCAGATTATCTTTGCCTTCTTCCTGACCTGTGTGGTATAAGGGGAACTTAGACCATGCTTTGAACATGATGGCAGAGAGGTGGCATTCACAGTGACTTTACTGCTGCAGGTGGCTCCCAATGGGTGGCAGTTAAGTCCTCTCTGACTTCTTTTGGGGGTGTCTGTTACTGGAAGTGCCTCCAGGCATGTGTCACCACTCCCACACTTCAATCTGATCCTGAGCTAGAGGGGAGTATCAGCTCAGCAGATGCTGAAAGGGGGTTTGTCCCCAGGGGAACTATGGATTGCTGTGAATGCAAGAGTTGGCCAGCTTACACACGTCACAAGATGCATCCCAAGATCACTGAGGACAGTAAATCCCAGAAGTTTTCCGTCTCCCATGAGCAGTCTTGCTGAAATCTGGGGGAGTACTGGTGGAAATAGATGTGAGAGAGGAGTTTCTGGGGGAAGATGTTGGTGGGTAACTTCTGGATGTAACCATGATTGAGATGATGCAATGAAGCGAAGCCAGCACAAAGGAGAGAGACCTTGTGCTTTTAAGTACTGTTGTGCTGTGTCTCAGACATTGATCTCAATCCTGTGGTCTGTGTTGATCTGCCTCACACAGAGATTGCCTTTGACTGTGTTCTCAGGGCTGTCTGCAGCCTTGTCTTTCCTTGATCTGCTGTTCTGGTCCTGGACTTTTTCCAGCCAGTGCCTCCCACCAGCATTGTACTCTGTTATCAGTGATTCCTCTATCGTGTCATGATCTGCTGGAATAACTTGTACTGCATAAACAACTCTTGAGATGTGTGTAGAGCTTATCCTTAAGGCAGAGGAAAAGCACTCCCAAAGACTGTGAGAATCACTAGATCAAAAACAGTTCCTCCAGGGAACAAAGGGCAGAAACATCATGCTCAGACCATTAGGAAACCCTGGTTTCTAGAAAGGTTTCTAGTGAAAAAAGTGGCTCTGTGAGCCTGCTTGCTTTGGCATACTGGACCAAATGTTGAGGGTCAGCTTCAGTCTTTCAGAGTCAGGACTTCTGTTGCATTTACCAGACATCATGTCATGTTGTGGAAACTGGTGGCTGAAGGATGTGCCTGTAAAACCAGGTGTCTGAATCTCTCCACTGTCCTTTTGTACCCTTCAACATCCACACAACTTGCAGCCATTCAGTATCTAAGGGGACTCCAGAAGAAAGATGGAGAAGGACTATATTTACAAGGGGAATGGCTTCCAACTGACAGAGAGGAGGTTTAGATTGGATATTAGGAAGAAATTCTTCTCTGTGAGGGTGGTGAGGCCCTGGCACAGGTTGCCCAGAGAAGCTGTGGCTGCCTCATCCCTGGAAGTGTCCAAGGCCAGGTTGAATGGGGCTCTGAGCAACCTGGGATAGTGGAAGGTGTCCCTGCCCATGGCAGGGGGTTGGAACAAGATGGCCTTTCAGGTCCCTTGCAAACCAAACCATTATGATTTTTTTCCCACATTTTTCCTGAGTGAAAGTTAGTTTTTAACTTCTACAGTGTCTTCTAGGAAGGATTCTACAGCTGCTCTATAGACAGCAAAACCATGATGGTTTTTACTGTCAACAGCAATACAAATAATAGTCAATTATATTTAACTCTTATTTGCCATCTTGGAAACAATCTGGGAGGTACTGGATGAGACATAGAAATACCAGGCAAAGCTGTACTTGTGGGCATGAACTGCATGAAAATTAGTCTGTTCTATACAGGGATAGCTTTGCCTAGTCAATGAAATATTATTGAAATTAAATTGGAACAATCTGGTCAGGTCATGCAATGAGATGTGTGATTTATGAGGGTAAAGCCAACTCAAGATCATTTTAATGACACACTATTAAATACACATTACTGAATTTGCTATGTCCAGGAGCACACTGCCTGGGAGAGAGCATTCCCATCAAATTCTGGGATTTTACTGCTTTTCAAACAAGTTGCACAGCCACAGAAAAAGAGTAGAAGCATTATTTTAAAAGTTTACTCT
The DNA here is from genome assembly GCA_013400695.1 of Neodrepanis coruscans. NCBI lineage: Eukaryota > Metazoa > Chordata > Aves > Passeriformes > Philepittidae > Neodrepanis > Neodrepanis coruscans. Next base: position 8,097 of record VYZS01005427.1, on the reverse strand, counting down.
TCTGTCTACAGGTGAGGGTAACCTCAAACAATCACAGTCATATAATTCCATCTCCATGGACCAAAAGCAGAGCCAGGCACCAGCACTGAGGTGCTCATAGTTTCCCTGCCAGCACAAGGAAGGGGAATAGTGTAAGACTTCCTGTCCTTCACCTGCCTAAGTTTCTGTGAGATGACCTTTCCAATGCTAATTAAGGCTGAGTCAGAGTGAAAGGTGTGACAGGAATAATTCCTGAACAGGGAAAAAAAGCCATAAACATACATCCAGAGTTCTGAAAGCTTAAATTGCTTTCCCTTATCCCTGAGAATGTCTGTCCATTAAGGTAAATGCCACCAAACAACGCTGGATTCTTGTCAAAGTGGCAGCTGAAGGCCATTCTGGGAGAATGACTGCTGATGGTTGAACATCTGACAGCTTGGCCAGTTTCTTTCTGCAGGATTCAGGCAGCAGTTCAAATTGGCCTCTCTGGGCAGAGCTCATTCCAGGGACAGAGGAGTGGAAAATCCCTTGTATAATCTAGACCTTTGCCACAAACCTGTCTCCTCTTGAAAACCAAAAGGTGTCCTGTACCTCAATTTCTGCATATGAGGAGGTAGTTCTGTCCTGTGTCCAGAAGGTTTTGCCCCAAAGATCTTAAAGTGCACAGGATCATGGAGTGGTTGGAAGGGACCTTGAAGATGATCTTGTTCCAAGCCCCCTGTCATGGGCACTTCCACTAGAAGTTCTCCCATGATTTTTGATGGGAATCACATGATAGTGTGGCGTAGATATTTTACTTACAATTGTGGCTTGTGATTTCCATTTCCAGCTCTCTGATGAACAACAGCAGCAAGAGGAATGAGCAAGTGGTTTATTGGTATTGAAACTTGCTCCTCTCTGCTTGTGACCACACAAAATCCATGGCATGTGCAGCATCCAGGCAGGGTGTGATGTCTGGTGATACTCCAGGTGATGCCAGAAGCACAGGAGAATTTGTGAGGGTCATGACAGCATCCTAGAAAGCACCCTTGAACCCGCAAAGAGGACCTGCTCCATTACAAAGTCAACTGAAGTTTCTAGGAATGATATAATCATGTGGAGGGAGACCAGGCTTGAATTACCAAGTCAATAGGCATCATTTGGAGGAACACAGCTGAGGTGTAAACAGATATCAGCACCAGGGTGATGCAGAGTTCATCTGAATTACAGGGCACTGTTTATGGGATTAACTGTGTTTTTTATGCAGAGCAGTTGGATGGATGGGCAGCCAGAAAGGCCCTGTGGAAGTGGGGTAGTCATGAGGTTATGAGTTGGTGTCTAAAGCAGGACAGGAGATTATTAGACTCCAAGGGCAAACTGTCAGACAGACTGAATTAAGTTGCTGGGCTGGGTCCTGGAGAAGAGATTTAAAGAGTTTTCCAGAGACAGGATTGAAAAAAAAGCTAAGAAACTATCAGTCTTTGGGTCTAGGTTCTGGAACCAAATATCAGCTGTTCTAAACACTCCTCTCAGCTGCATCTTAGAGCAACCTTCCCTGTATGCACTAGACTCTCCTATTCCAAGGACTCTCACCACATTAAAAATCCCCTTGAGTTGGATTAACAAATGATGAATAAGCTGCTCCAAGTCCTCATGGGAATCCTAAAGGAGGATATACCAGCATGGGGACATACAAGGACTTTCATTTCCTCTCAGGGGAAATCCTGTCACCTCCTGTGCATGGACAATTGCAACAGAAGGGTCCATATGGATTCACAAGAGGAATGTATCCTGTGCATCCTCTACAAATACATGCAAGTGCCAGAAGGTCTTTGTGTCCAGTCTTTATATTTTAGAGTCTTTTTTTTTCATTATTATTTTGTGAGGAGGTTGACTTAATTTTAGTTTGCAAATGCAGCAGGTCTCTCTCTTCCCAGACAGTGAAGACTGGAAGTCATTTACAGTTGCTTCTCCCAAGAAATTGATGACCATCACAATCAAGGTCAAAGACTGCTGTAACAGCAGCTTTTTCATAGTCTTTGATTTCTAGATTCTCATGCCCAGCTCACTAAAGTGGATTCAGGTAAATCCTATTTATAATAAAAAAAAAAAAGCTCTGAATCAGCTTGGCCAAGTGGCAGAAATCCCAGGTTGGCAAAAGGAAAGTAAGTAATCATTTCTATGCCACTTTCCCCTCAAATATGCCCATAGAAAAAAAAGAAAGGAAAGAAAAGAAATTCTGCCTTTATTAGAGTTTCTTTACCTGAATTTAATAGTTGACCATAACAGCAAATATGAACATGAATGATGGCACAATAGCAGCTGCAGCTTAGATATCCAAAGCTGTGTTTTAGAAGAAAGGTGCCTGGGGACCACTATATTTCATTTTCCCACTTCTCTGTCTCAGCAGTAGCAGAAAATGCAGCATATTCTCCTGAATTACACCATTTTTCAACTCGTAGTTCAGAAACATTCCCTTACCAAGTGGGTGGAGAAACACTGGAACAGGCTTCCTGGAGGGATGGCAGATGACTGGAGCCTGTCGGTGTTTAAGAGGCACTTGGACAATGCCCTTAAAAATACACCTTAACTCTTGGCCAGCCCTGGAGTGGTTGGGTAGTTGGACTGGGTGATCATTGTGGGTCTCTTCCAGCTGAAATCTATTCTATTCTATTCATGCTGTCATTGTCTCCTACGTGAATAGTGGGGGGAAAAGGGAATGCAAGTCCCAAAGGGCAGCAGATTTCAAGCAAAGCAGATGTCAGAGCAGTCCACACCATGCCAAGATGTTAAGGAAATGCAGCTCAGGAGGGAAAGGCAGTGACAGCACTGCAGAGCTTACCCAGCACTTGCCTGCTTGGAACCTGGCTCAAATCACACCCATGAACCCATGGCTGCTCACCAGCCCGAAATCTAGTGTTTAGTTTTGAAAGCCTTGTGGGAACTTGCTTTTCCTTCCTCCTTTCCTCTTCCCTTGCTGCCAAGCCTTTTGCCTCAGTGCCACTGCTGTGTGGGCTGGCAGAGGGATGCTGGGAGCAGGATGCTCAATCTCTGCTTCCCACTCTGCTCCCGGATGGGAACAGGAGGGGTGCCATGGTGGTGGGAGTACCGTCACTTCCCTCTGCAGACTTCCACTCCCAGAAAAGACAGGAGTTGTGTTTGCATGCAGGGAATCTCTGTGTTTTACATGAATGTTCTGTACCTTCTACATTATATCTAAGTAAATATATCCCCTGGTCCACTTCACAGAATAATGGAATGGCCTGGGTTGGAAGGGACCCTTAAGATCTTGTTCCAACACCCTGCCATGGGCAGGGACGCTTTCCACTAGACCAGGTTGCTCAGAGCCCTATCCACTCTTAAATGCTTCTGAATAATCAACATAGATTCAGCCAAGTATTTTGACTCAGGTTCTGTGCAACTGAAGTACTTCCGTGGCTCTGCTGGAATAATTCCATTTTGCAAACTCTGAAATACTTTATTTGTATTTGGATCTTTGCTGATGTGTTGAGTACTTTAAAATGGAATTAATTTAAAATAAAATTTGAAGCTCACAGTCACCCTCAAATTAGGGTAACAGCCTTTTCACCTTTTCACTTGGACAAATACTATTTTAGCAATTTCAAAAATTTTGGAGGATTTTTCACACAAAATTATCAGAGCCAACTTTTTGCTTTTTATATTGTTGTTTCAGTGTGTTGTGGTTTTTGGTTTTGTTTTGGTTTTTTTTCAAAAAATACCCTTGTGTATCAGTTCAGGTGCCTGTGGAAATGTTTGCACAGTCAGGTACAGGTAAAGCTACAGGTAACTGTGCATGGCTCAGACACGAGATATGTTGAATCCAAACCTGCCAATTAGTCAAGGACCAAACACCACAGGAAGCTGAGGGAACTGGGGCTGTTCAGCCTCCAGAGGAGACACTGAGAGGGGCCCCCATCCCTGTGTGTCAGTGTGTGCAGGGAGGGGGCACAGGATGGACCAGGCTCTGCTCGGGGGGGTCCAGCAATGGGACAAGAGGCACAAACTGATGCCCAGGAAGCTCCAGCTGAACATGAGGAAGAACTTCTTCCCTGTGCAGTGACAGATTGCCCAGAGAGGGTGTGGAGTCTCCCTCACTGGAGATATTCCAGAACCATCTGGACACAATCCTTTGCCATGTGCTCTGGGATGGCCCTGCTGGTGCAGGGAGGTGGGATCAGGTGATGCACTGTGGTTCCTTCCAACCTGACCCATCCTGGGATTCTGTAAGCTGGTTTCCTGCCAGAGGTGACAGCCTTCCTCTGATGACACCCAAAGAGCTCAGTTTGACCCAACTACTAATTTAAACATTTTACAGAGGTGGCAAAAATCCATTGCAACTAATAAGAGCTCAAATTCCCAAAAGGTAATTTCCTTTAGCCTGTTGCTCCTATTTTCCTCAGCTGTGTTAAGATCATTATTTAGAAGTCACTTGTAGAATTGATATTAAAGACTCGGTCTGTTGTACAGAATTAAGGAATGAGGGTAAATCTCCAGAGCATGTTTACACTTAGAATCTCCAGTGAGATAATATGAATGTTTTCCCTCCCAAAGAAGGTGTAACAGGATCAGAGAAGGTGATACATGTACATCTTTCAGTGGTGGTTTGAAGTTGTCTAAAGGAATCTGGTGTGAATATCCATCTTGTGTGAGAGAGCTTTCCAAAAGTGCTCATTGCAGAGTTGGTGGTGAAAATGAAATTTGGGATGGTGGGTCTCATCCTCAGCCCTGGTTGCTGGATTATCATCTCCCTTTCATCTGATGGCTCCTCATGTTTTTGTTTTTTTTAGGGAAGAGAACAATTTGCAGTGGAGTAACACTGAGGTGTTCTGCCTCTTTTGCCAGAAGGTTTATTTTCGCTTTTTATTAACTACAGGAGTTGAGTGACTGCTTCAAATGCAACAGTGTGGTGCTGGTGTCCTGTGAAACATATGGGCCCAGGAAAAAGGTCTGACCTGAGCCCCAGCTGGTGTCCCATGACGTCAGACCAGCTACACCTGCTTAGAGCAGCTGAGGGAGCTTGTCCCCTGTGTGCAAAGCTAAGCTGTTTGCCTAAAGAGCAGCCTCAGCTAGGCTGAAGGACTTGTTTTAGGAGGAGATGGATGGTTCTGTACTTCCTATGTGGCTTTTGCACTGTTAGCATCAGCTTACTGGTGTAGTCTTGGTAAAGGGAGAAACCAAGCCTTCCCTGATGACTCCAGGGGTGCATGTGTTGTTTTACAGCCCCAGAAAGGGAACTCTGGCTCCCTATGGAGAGAATTTCCTGGAGGGAGAAGCTGATTAACTACCCTGGGTCACTGAGTCCTCTGACTCTTCTGCATTGTCAGAATGAGCAAATATACCAGTGTGCCAGGGACATGGAAACTTAGAACATCTCTGTTCCCTTGAATTATGGCACCAAATCTACTGCTGGGGAAAGGCAGCATAATTCTGCTTTGCTGCCTTCTTCTGTTTGAAGCTTCAGCCCCGAGGATTTGTTTATCAGCTCTTCAACATGCCATATTTCCATGTGAAAATTCAGCATGTTACAATGCTAACGAGAGTGACGTTTTAATTTTAGAAGACACCTCCTTTCAGTGTGTAGGAAGATGGGTTTTGCTGTGTGCTGAAGTGCACAATAAGGCTGTTATCGAACATTCCAACGCTGGTGTGAATTAGAAGAAGCACAGCTTTAAAATCAAGCAGAGCTGTGCCCAGTTTAAACCAGTCTGCTTTCAGAGCCTTCACAGGGGCATTTTGCATTCGCTGTCTCAAGTGACAAAGTGAGTACTCAGGGTAATATTTTCTCTGGAGCCACACCAGTTCAGATCTGCTGGGAGTGCTTATTCTACCAAGTGTGTCAGATTTGCTACTCCGTTCTGCAGTAAATGTCTAAAAACTCGTGCAGTGCCTGGAGCAAGGAATAATAACAGGGTTTAGATACACCAGTGACCAAGTGACAAGGATCACTTTGTGGCGAAAGAAGGACTTTCTTGGATCACTTCTGCAGGGAGGGAGAGAAAAGGGGAAGGGAGGGAAGAACAGCACACGAAGCTCCCCATTACAGGAGCTGTGCAGGAGCTGGTGCAGAGGAGGATGAGTCACCTTCAGGCTTTGGCTTGGGTGGCAAGGGAAAGAGATTCCACCTCCAAAACGCCGCCTCCTTTTGCTTTGTCACTGCCTTTCTGTGCTCAGGCTCTGCAGTGACTCCCCATCCTCTGTTCAAAGAGGGACAGTGGCAGTGCCACACGTGTGGGAAGAGCAGAGCAGGAAAGCACAGCCCCTGCCACAGGGATCTCCCAGTGCTGCCTTTTCCCTGACTTTGAGGACTGTCCCCGGGGCTGTGGGTAACAGGGACTCTCCCATGTTTTATGTGGTCCTTTACACCCACAGCACCGGGGGAGGAAGCACCAAGCAAATCAAAGCTTCTCCAGTTCTTTACAATACAGACTTTATTTGCTTTACGTTCTGTTTCACAGAGAGAAATTACCCCACAGAGCCCAAACCAGAGATCTTCAGACACGTGTCTGAAAGGGACATTTCCCCTGATTTGCACTATGATACTTGGGCATAAAGTCTCAGTTAATTGTCTGAGCTCTTTCTTCTGTCAGTACAAAATCTAGGCACTGCTAACTGGTGATTCATGGCAGATCTGACAAGCACAGTGACTCACCTCCTGATAATGCTGGTTTGTCTCCACTGGCCGTGGGTTTGCTGGAGACATCTAACTTTCAGCTGGGTAAACTTAGGTGAGATGAATCTTATCCCAGGAAGCAATTTCTGCTGCCATCTCTTACCCTTTCCAGTGAAAGGGGTGCAGGGGCTTGTGGAGAAAGGTGCTCTTCAGTGTGAAGCAGCAGCTCTGAGATGAACACTGTGCGATGTCAGTGGCTCTTCCCATGTACCTGTGGCCACCTCTGGCGTGGAGCATGTCAGGAGCAGAAAACCCCCAGTCTGAGTGCTCAGCCTGTTTTTACCCGCAGAGATGCAGTTACAGACTGGGATCCCCACAGAACTTTTATTTATACACAAAGAAAATTTGCCTGTCAGAGTAAATCAACATGAAAAAAACCCCAAACCAAAACAGCATCTCTATGATTATATACAGCACAGTTGTTTTGGAAATAATCATCTCTTATGACTACTTAAAAATAAAAACATTGTTTCTCTAGTAGCATAGTCTTCATGCATAGGTGAGGTATTTTTTTCAGACTGTGAACACCAGGGAATATGTGCTTTACCTTCAAATCAAATCAGATGTGAATATTTATTCCTAAATTTCTATTTATTCCTAACCTGTAACTAGCTGATTCCAATCTAAGTCATATTACACAAGGGATCAGTCCATGAGTTTTAAAGAGGGCTCAGAAAAGTTGCTCACTTGCCTAAATAGTATATGATGTGACTATTAAGGGTTTTCTCTTATTAAACCACTGAATAGTTGCTAATTTGAACTCGTTCTGCCATTGGCAGAAAGTTGTCTTGAAATTAAATGTGTACAAACTTCTTTGTCACAGACAGATAAGGAGGACTTTTCTAAATGTGCAGCACATTACAGGCCTCTAGTGGTAGAAATAAAAAAAATTGCATCAGGATCCATCCTAACTGTAACAGTTCCTGATGGTACTTCATTCCAGTCTTAATAAATTGTATCATGCTTTCTGTTCATAGAATTGACCTGCTGGTTTGCTCATCTGGGGGAAAGGGAAATTTTGCAGAGGTCAGACATGTCAGTGACAATTTTTTGTTAATCTCAAAAGCACAGTGAGAAATTAAACTAGGTTAAAATGAAAAAAAAAGACAAAATTACCTGGTGTAGAGTCCTACTCCTGCCCAATTAAGGTCTCTTTGCAGTAGCCAAAATGCTGGTTAAGTGTTACAGCAGAGGCTCCAGCCTTACCACCACTTTTTCTGCCAGGTCTGTGTGTAGATCTCAAAGCCTGGTTGGTAGCACCTCCCTGACAAATTCACAGGTGTTATTTGCCCAGCAGCATCCTCCTTCCAGTCCTTGTAAGGGAGCACGCCATCCTGCCAGCCTCATCTCACAGCATTTAATGTTTTATTTGCTCAGCACAAATTTATCTTGCACAAAGCGCAAGATAGTGACGAAGCCAGAGGCTTGTTTGGTGATGTTTTTTGTTT
>VYZS01005425.1:12710-34935 GCA_013400695.1 Neodrepanis coruscans | reverse complement strand
CACCGGCCGCGCAGCCCCCGGCCCTGCCCGCCGGGCACGGACACGCTCAGGTACCGCCACGGGCACGGGGGGTACGGTCGGGGTGGGGGAACGGTGACAGGGCGCTGCCGCGGGAGCCGCGCGGGGCCCGGAGCCGCCCATGCCCCGCGGGCCGGGGCTGTCACGGAGCGGCCCTGAGGGGCTGCGGGCAGGGGGGAGGGTGGGTTGGTCGGTGACTGAGGAAGGAGCTGGGAAAGGCTTTGTGAGCCCGAGCCTCCCCCTGGGCCGGACGAGTGACGGCTCCATGAGCAGAGATCGAAACACCCGGAGTTCGGCTCAGACAGCGCTGTGGTGGGGGTTGTGATACGCGATATTCATTCATTCATTCTCTTTATTCCCTTTATTCATTCTCTTCCCCTTATTTGAAGGGCACAGCGCCCTGTGCTGGGCTGGGTGTTTGCAGTGGGGTCGGGGCTGTGTCAGTGACAGTGAAATTCCTGCCAGGAGCTCCACAAGTGCCCTGGGGAACCATCCCCTGACCTGCCCCAGCTCTGTGGAATCTCTCAGAGCTGCTCTGAAGACCTTGTGGTCCCTTTCAGTTTGGGCCATCTCGGGGTTTCAGGACGGGATTTTTGCTTATTTGCAGCAGCAAAATCTTTATTTCATGCTTTGGGAAACACGGGGATCACGTTGGTGCCTTCACAGTCCGAGCACATTAACGTGAGTTTTGTCTCCTGAAAAAGAACTGGTGTCATCAGTCTGTAGCACAGGTACTGCACTGCTTTTTATTGCCATCTAAATCATCTTTTTTAAAACCAAGCTTCATGTTGTTCCTTTCACAGCCCTGCAAGAAACGGAGAGAGGAAGATGCTTCTGTGAAAACCATCACAAGGTATTTTTCACCATTAGCAAAACCCGTGGAAAAAGCTCTGTCATCACCAAAACCCAACAACATCTTGGATTATTTCAAAAAGACACCTGTAAGTGACAAAAGCACATCTCCAGTTGGGGATGGAGAACATAAAACAGAGCTGGATGCTGATGACAGAGACTGTAAACCATCTTTGAAGAGAAGGAGAAAAGGGAAAAAAGTTCATTTAAATAACAAGCTGAAAGAGAGGAGAGAATCTGAGAATGACCATGAGATGGAAATTAGTGATGACAGCAGGGTAACAACAGGGCTGCCACAGGACAATAATGACTTCATTGCTGCTTGTTCTCCAGTTGACCAAAATTGTGCTGCAGAATTAGCAGAAGATCATGTGCAAAAAGAAAACTTATCTGTCTTCTCCAGGAAAAAGGCAAAAAAAGCTGGTTCTGAAAGAGATGGATCAAAAAACAGGATAAGAAAATCAAGGAAAAGGAAGCACAGAGCAAATATGGATTTGTCTGAAAGCTTTGCAGCTGAAAGCCAGATGAATGAAATATGTAGAAAGGAGAGTGAAGAGAGGAAAAACACAGCAGCAGAGTGTGATGCTGCTGCTGGTGATTCCAGTTTTGAGCTTCCTGCAGATGATGGGACATCACAGGTAAATAATTCTATAATAACAGTGTCATTTGAGGACTTCCTGAAGAGTCAGGGAGAAAATAATGCTGAGGAGGACACCAAGCCAGCAGTGGACACTTCTGGTGCAGGTGAGATGGACAGAAGTGACAGTGTGAGTGAGGCAGAAAAGGGGGAGGAATGTCAGCAGCTGCCCCTCAGAACAGTGACTGTCCTTGCACAAATTCACTCCATTCCCCCCAAATTGCCTCCCTTGCACAAGGAGCAGAAAGGCTCCAGGAAAATTGCTGCCATCTTTCTGAAGCAGAAGGGGTGTGGAGGGGAAAAGGAAAGCAGCCCACCCCCCTTGGACAGTGAGCAAACTGAACTGGTGGCTCAGAAAAGAAAATCCAACGTGGTTATTGAGGAGGAAGAGCTGGAGTTGGCTGTTTTGGAGACTGCAGGGTCGGATTCCTTGAAGCCAAAATGCAGCCTGGAAGAAAAGCATCAGTTCATGAAGGCATTCAGACAGCCACCATCAGATGTAGCAAAAAGTGGGGCTAAAAAGGCACCTGGAAAACAAAAGCAAGCCACTGCAAAGGCTTCAAAAGAAAAAGAAGGCCCTGAAGATGCCCTTCCTTCAAATAAAGGATTAGAAGGTGGAATACCAGAAGATCATGTGGACAAATGCACACATTCCAGGCCTAAAAGGAACAGAACTAAACCCAGGAGATCTAGAAAGGTTCAGAAAAAAGGAAACAGAAGAAGGAAGGCTGCAGAAACTGAGGAGGGGGATGTCTCAGGCCCTGGCAGCTGTAAGGGACAGGAGGACTCTGGTGCTGATGTTCTTGCTGCAGAAAACACCCCAGATGTGGTAATTTTATCAAGTCCAAAACCGAATAAGTTAAGGAGGAGCTTAAGGCAGCAGAAAATCAAAACCTCAACAAATGTTACACCTGAGAAGGCCAGGATTAGAAGTGCCCTTTCTGCAGAGGAATTGAGGGGCCGCCCTTTCCAGACTTCAACCCCCAAAGGCAGCAGGCAATCCCCCAGGACAAGTGGCTTGTATAAAGCTGTGATTACTGTGCCCTTTGATGGAAACAGCCCTATAAGGTAAACACCTCAGAGTATATTCTACCTCTTTGCTCTCTAATTTTATGCAAGTATTTTGGAAGTAAGACATAATCATAAATGGATTGGGATGCACCCCAAACTTGCAGGGATACTGGTGGATAATAGGAGAGAAGAACCAGGGCTGACTATGACTGTGCTTGCACTAAACACATGAGAAAACCCCAAACAACAAAAATCAACCACCAACTGGGGGGTTGCTTCTGTTTACAGCACTGTATTTTTAAGGGGTTTTGCACATGAGTTGGAGAGTAACATTTCCCTTTATTGAACAGTAATAATTTCATAACACATTTTTCCCCGATTAGGATGAGGTTTACACGAATCAATGCAGCTACAAAATCAAGTAAAGCAGAATCAAGGAAAAAAGAGGCGTTTCGCTCCAAAACTACAAAGGTAATTTATATAAGTTTTGTCATTTCCTGTGTATGTAGAATTGTGTTCTAGTGCATGACATACTTCTATAAACATGAGAAATCATATGTGGAATACTTAAGGTATCACTATTAATGGCTGTCTTGGTTCTCTTGTTCCTTAACAGAGAAACTCGACCTCTAAGAACAGATCCAAAGCCAAGCAGCTGATTGAAAAGGCCAAGGCTATCCAGCAGAACAGATCAAAGGGTCCTGAGGACTCAGCAGCCCCTGTGAGACGCTCCTCTCGACAGAGAGCTCTTGCTGAGAAGAAGAAATCCCAGGACAGTGATGTAAGGCTTTAGACTTTGTGGGGGAAGAGTTACTTTGATGTATTTGTGACTCATTTAAACAACAGAAAGGATTCTTAGCTGGGAAACATTTCTCATAAGGACTCAGGTCAGGTGGATATCTGTGCAATGTCTTGTTCTTAAAGGAGGAAAAGTTGTGTTTCCTTCCTTATTTTCTTTGCTTTCCCTCTAGGAATCAGTAATAATTTTAGATTCCAGTGTGAGCAGTGTCACTTCAGAGCAGAGTGTGAAGCAGAAGAAACTTCGGAGCCTAAATGATGTTTTGGGGAAGAAGTCTAGAAACTTGAAGGTTGCAAAGAACTCTCATGGTAATTGGCTTTTTCTGAATGTGTTTCATTTTTATTACAGTTATTGGCTGTTGTAACTTTATTTTATAAAGTGCCGTTGCAGTACAGTCATATTTTCCTCTTACATATATTACAGATTCCTTATTATTATATAGACCTTTCCTTTTTGTATGAGTTAATAGTGCAGAAGTTATTTACATGTATTGCTTTGATTTTTCTTCATTCAGGGAAAACTGTTTGTTTGAAATACTGTCAGTATACACCATGTTTTGTTTAATTTATGGTTGGATTTTTTTCCCCAGTGTTAGAGAAAATAACATCCATAGTAGTGAAATAACTAGAAAATAAAACTATAATGAATGTTGTTAAAATACTCAGCTTTCCCTTAAGAAATGGAACACACAGGTAGTGAACAGAGGCAAAGTTAGAATCCTGTATCAGTGTTAATCTCATGGTGTTCTTTTCCTTTTTAAAGGGAAATTGGGATATCCACCTTCCTGCCTGGGCAGAAATGCTCAAAGCTCTGCAGCTGAACCAATTGTGATCTTTGATGAAAGCAGGTCAGTTGCCAAGATTGCAGTTGCTTAAGAATCAAAATATATTTCAAGGTTACTTTGACATTCCCTCATCTTACAAATTGAAATACCCTCATTGAAATGTGATGTAAATGCTCATGTGTTTTATACTGATCAATATGTTGGTCTGCTTGCAAAATTTTAGGTTTTTGGAGAGTTCCTCAACCATTGCTGAGCCATTTTACATGGCTGAAAATGTAGCTGGTCATTGATTAAGAAGAAATCACAATTTGCATGTAAAAATGCAAAACCAAATTTAATTTTAAAAAAAAAGTCTCTTTGAACTTACTACATTAAAATTCTATCAATTCTCCCAGACCACTTCTGATCATGGAGAAGTGAATGTGATTAAATTCAGCCTTGCATAGCTGGTTCTTCTAACAATGCCATTTTTTTTCTTTGCTGTTTTCACTAAAGCCAAGATGCCTCTGAAAATTCTCAGGATGATGATCAGTTCAGAGCAAAACGTGAATTCCTGATGAGTGGGTTGCCAGAGTCACTGAAAAGACAGATTGCAAAGAAAGCAGCAGCAATGGAAGCCTATTCTCTTGCCAGCTCCTGTTTTAAGACTGTTGTCCATGTGCAGCAGAAGGATGACTGTAAGCTTTTGGTTTTAATTTTTAGTAACTTAGTGCAGAAAAGTTTAAACTTGAACAGCTCATGGCTGGAATAGCTGGGAGCTTCCTCTTGTTCTGCATCTCAGTAAGGAAACAAAACTTAGGAGCTTCCAGTGAGATGTTTCTGGATACAAAATGTACAAATTAAATTGTTGCTCAAGTACTCCAAATATATGGGTGAAGATGCAAAATTCTTTACATTTAATAAAAAAAGTTGATTTGTCAAGTTCCAATTTGAAGAGGCAAAATTTGACAAAGGCAAAATACTTAAGAGAGAACACCAGGCTGTTTCTTTCCCCTGGAACAGAAGTTGACTGTTTTATTCTTGGTGGGGGTTGTTTTGTAGGTTATCCCATGTGGAAATTGGAATCACCATCCTGCCCTCTGTTAACTGAGCTGAGGGACCTGAGCACTGAGGTCACCAACGTCACCAAAATCACTCTCTCACTTGGTGAATTTTCCACTGTGAATTCAAAACCAACTGGAAAGTGTTCTGCACCTGTGGTTAGTACTTTAAAATTTAAATTATTCTGATGCTTGTTTGGACTTTTGGTTTTTTTTAAAAATCCTGTAGTTTTTGTCTGTTTTGGAATTCAGACCTGAAATTTTTAAATTTTTTATTTCCCTGTGAGTTACCCAATTTACATCCTGACATTAGACACTTGTCAACAGTTCTTAACAGTTTCTGTTAATTCTGTTCTGAATTTAACAAGGCAGGTACCAGTTTAAATTAAAGCTTTCATCCTGTGTAATGGTTTTGAGTAACTCCCTGTGTGTTACAGCTTTCAGGCCACAGACCAGTTTTTCCTGAAACATTCAAGAAAGTTTTACTAGATGAGATCATGTCTTCTAATTCTCAATTTCCTGTGAAAAAATACTTCCACAAGTTTCTGAAAAAGCAAACAGAACGTCTGGGTTTGGAAAACAGTCTGCAAGGTTAGTAATTTATGTAGGGGAAAAAACACTCTTACTCTGTCTGCCACTAAAAAACAACTTAGAATTTCCAGAAATACATCACTGAAGGAAAATACTGTTGTTGGAAGTAAATTTGTCATCACATTTTAGGCCATTTTGACCAAATTCTTCTAATATGGTTTAAACTGAACAGTTGTAATGGACATAGCCTGAAATTTTAAAAAGATGTAAATTTTTTTCATAGAAAGCAGAGATGGCACTGCAAACCCTGAGGTAAATCAGAAACATCCTGACAATTGGAAGGAAACCAAGAGGAAAAGGAAAGGAACAGAAGAACGCAAATTAAAAAGAAGGAAAAAAAATGAAGATACAGAGACTGAAATAAAATCAAGAGTTCCCAGGACCCTTATTTCTTCTGTACCTGGAGAAAAACAGGCAGAGACAGGACAAGCCACACATCTGGGAAAAAACAAGACCCAGAGACCAGATGGTTTGATGGGAGACACTGAATTTTTGTCACAGCCAAGTGCATCTTCAGGTAACGGCATTTCCTGCCTCATTTTAATTCTCCTTGCACTGAGGATTCAAAAATCATATCTGATCTTAATATTGTAGGCTTGATCAACTCTTCTGCATGAAGAGCTACTTAAAAATGGGTAATATTTTTTCTGTAGGTGTTGAAAAGGAAGACATGCTCTGGACAGAAAAATACCAGCCTCAAGACTCCAGTGAACTTGTAGGGAACAAGAAAGAAATTGAAAGGCTACACAGGTCAGAAGTGGGAACATGGACACATGTAGAACATCATGTTATTTGTTTATGCTCAAGTTAAAAAGTTATTTAACACTGTGCTTGAATAAGCCACACAAGGTGTGTTTGTGGCCTTTGGTTTGGTTTCCATCCCAAAGGTTGTCAGCTGGTGTGAAAGACCTTTAGGTCATAATTTCTTCTACAATAACACCTCAGAATCTTGGCTGATACAAGCCTAAAACACACCTGAAATGCTACATTAGGCTGTAGGATTGAATGAAATAATTAACTAATGCCCTTACAATTTGAGTACATTTATTTTGTCAGGTTATTTAGGCTTACACACTGTGAATGAGGGAGCAGGACTTGTCTGCACTTCCCTACCAGCTTGATCCTGACCTTGGTGCATTGCCTCTGCTTCTGGAATTTGGCACTGGAGTCCTTCTCATATGTTGTGCTTTCAGTTGTGGCTCTACACAGCATTTAAAGATCCATCTGACAAAATAACACTAAACTAAGAGGATTAAGTAGTTCACCAGGTGGCTTGTTTTTATACCAGTCAGCTCATAGAATGAGAATGAAGAAGGATTCTTTTTTTACAAAAGAAGCAAATCCTGAACAATTCTTCTTTTTAATCGGAAAGGACTTGAAAAGTTTCTGAGGGATGTCAAGTGGATGATGTCCCCTAATTTTGTTTTCTCTTCTATCTTAATTTCATTTACTTTATATAGCAGTAATTTTTATTTTTTTTTCTGTTCCTTCTTTTTATAGTTGGTTAAAAGAATGGAAAAAAAGAGCTGATTTGGAAGAAAAAAGAAACCAGAAAGGGGAAAAAGAGGATAAAGAGCATGAAGGTGTGATAGAATTAATAATAATATAGCTCCTTTTTTGTCCAAAATTGTCAAAAAATGACATTAATCCTTTCTTTCTTTTAAACAATTCTAAAGATTCCATGAGCAGCCTTGACTTTAAGGACAGCAAATCTGATCTGGAGGAGGAGACAAGCCTTTGCAATACAGTTCTGATAACTGGCCCACCAGGAGTGGGGAAAACTGCTGCAGTGTATGCCTGTGCTCAGGAGCTTGGCTTCAAGGTTGGTGCCATCATTTTTATTTATAGCTGATGATATGAAAACATTCATGATACAAAATGGCTACAACTTTATTTTTTTTGGTAAATGGAATCCCACTGCAGATCTTTGAAGTCAATGCCTCTTGCCAGCGCAGTGGGAGGCAGATCCTGTCTCAGCTGAAAGAAGCTACTCAGTCTCATCAGGTGGACAAAAAAGGGGTTAATGCACACAAGCCTTGCTTTTTTAGCAGCTGCAGCACTGCCAAGTCACCAAGTAAGTTTTGTGGTTGTGTCTGGGGTTTTTTTGTTTGGTTGGAGTTTTGGGGTGGGGTTTTTTGACAGAGGGGAGGAGAATGTTAATAATTGAATTCCCCCAACAAATTTTAGGCATCAGTTGTTTTTAAAAAGGTAACAAATTTCAGCCTGTCTGGCCATGATAGTAAGAAATGCTCTGTTGGTTAACACAACTACATACCAAAGTAAGGGCTGTGGCACTTGAATAGAAAGTTGAATGGAAAACATTCCCTATGACCAGAGAAAAGGAAAATAAGCAGAAATCAGCACAGAAAACCTGACCTGTACTAAATAAAAAAATGGGCTTGACTTTAAATTATGTCAGTTGACATCCCATTTCCAGCTGAAGTTTAATAGAAAACATGTCTTGCAGAAAAAATGTGTTCTCCAAAGAAAGTTATTTCACCAAGAAAACCACCACTGTCACCAAAAGGAGCAGGGTTAAAACGAAGCTTGACCCCTAAAACACTTGCAAACTACTTCAAAATTTCTTCCAAACGTAAAGGTAATGATGGAGAAGTCACATCTGAAGAAAAAACTAAAGGTAGGTGTCCCTATTTAGTCACTAGTTACCTTTGGAGGTGGAAATGCCACACTCTGTGTGTGGAGCTGTGTGGAGGAAAGAGGAGATTTCCTTAAGCAGTTGATACTTGGGGGATTTTTGAAGGCAGTACCTGGACTGCCTTTTAAATGTTTTCAGTCTTCCTTGCTGCTCAATTATTCATCCATCTACAGGAAATACTCAGAATTCACTTGAAGAAAAGAAAGATCCTCAAATGAAGTCAATAAGCAAAGAAGAGGGAGGAGAACACAACAGAAAAAATGCAACGTCTCTCATTCTTTTTGAAGAGGTAAAATGAATGTGGAATATCCTGTGAGTGCATTCACAGCTGGGAGCTGATGTTAAACTTCATGATATTTTGCACTTCCTTGTTTTTCTGTAGGTGGATATAATATTTGATGAAGATGCAGGATTTCTAAGTGCAATAAAGACATTCATGGCAACTGCAAAGAGACCTGTAATTCTTACCACCAATGGTGAGTGTTGTTTGTGACAGTAATTGGGCTTTACAGATAGAAGAGCCTCTTCTAATAAGATGCTTTAAATGGTGAGGGTTGAATACAGCTCCTAAATGCAAAATTAGATGAGTGGAGGCTATAAAGTGAGTGTTTTAGTGTTTGAATAAAGATACTGTGTGCTTTAATGGATACAGAAAATAACTAGTTTGGAACATAATGTCCTGACAGTTCATTGGTATCTCTTTATATAGATCCAACTTTCAGCTTAATGTTTGATGGCTCCTTTGAAGAGATCAACTTTAGAACCCCTTCCTTGGTAAGTGTGTTTGGAAATGCAGTTTTGTTTGCAATGTGAATAATGTAAAAACCAGAAATAAATGAGAATCAGAAGGAACTAACTTCTGAGAGGGGGGAATTGCTCATCATAAAACTGAAAACCTCTTGGATTTCCAGACAATTGCAGAGTTAAAGAATGAAAGGAAAAGCTTTGAAGTGAATATAACACTAAAAGCTGATCACTGGTGATGAGAGGCAAGGTGTGTGGCTTCAGGACCATGAGGAGAATGTGTTTGTGTGTACTTATTTAATGAACTATCCTCTATATTAGAAGGCATAATGTATTGCAAGCATAAATAGAATACTTTGCTCCTGTGTGAGTTATTGCAGTCAGATTGGCAGGAGTGGTTTCAGAGCTCTGTGTCCAACTCTTGTTCAGGTAAATGCCACCAGCTACCTCCAGGCTCTGTGCCTGGCTGAGAACCTCCGGACAGATGGGAGAGACTTGGCTGCTCTGCTGACCACAAACAACTGTGACATCAGGAAAAGTGTTCTCTGCTTACAGTTTTGGGTTAGAAGTGGAGGTGGATACCTCAAAGAGAAAAGTCTGGCACATCATGGTAGGTTGATTGAATTTAATCTTAAAAAAAAATCTCCATCTAAGTATGAATTTGGTTAAATCAAAACTGTTCCTAGACACCAATAAATGGTAACTTCTTGTAAGACTGCTAGACAGGGGGTTTTGGGTATTTTGGAGTAAGGACTTGATCCTAAAGGATTCAGGTTTGGGAGTGTGAGGCACATCCCCCTTCAAAGGTTCCTTGCCAAGCAGGGAGAGCAGGCAGGTTGGAAACACTGCCAGCAACAAAATGGGAATGGGAATGACTCATTTCAGTCCCTGTAGTCATTCAGAACCACAGCAAGAGGTGACAGTTACAGTGTCCTTTGCAAAGAGGTGAAAAATGAATTTCATGGTGCAGTTGTTTCCTTTCAAGTAAAGCAGAGTTATCTTTGTGCAGGAGGAGAGGAGACAAGTGGAACAGATAATGCAACTCCTTCTGAACATGATGATTCCAAGGTGGATTTTCCCCAAGATTCACATCTTCAGGAGCTTCCAAACTGTGATATGGGCTGTGTGGAGACCCTGCTTGGCCTTAAGAACATCCTGTTGCCTTCAGAAGATCTGATTACGTTTTTTAAGGTATTTTTGTAGTTGACTAGTTAATACTTTGGATAGTTGCCAGGTAATTGAGTGTAACCATCCCTAGGAAGAGTGAGCTCTTAGAAGCAAATCTCTGACAAGATTTGTTGTAGCAGTAAGGGGGTTCTGTGGTTATTAAGCAAAATTTGAGCTGGGACAGTCTCCTGCAAGGAAAACAATCCCTCACCTCATAGACACAAAGCCAGGAGTGTGAGAGATTCTGTAAGAACATTTTTATTTTTAAAAAAATATTTCAATGTATTAATAAATCTTTCATGATTATTATTTTACAGCACAAAATCACAGCCCTGGAGGAATGGAATAAATTGATGCAGCTTCTCACAGAATTCCAGATGAATCAAGTGGATTTTATATACAGTAATCTTGAGCTTGTTCTTCCTTTACCAGTGCAAGTTCTTTCAAACCAGTCTGAAGCCTCTAAGTCTGTAATTGAAAGGACTACCACAGTTTCTTCAAAAAACAGACCTACTAACAGTTGTTGCTCTGGGAAGAAGAGTCCTGCAAAAAGGTCTAAGAAGACAAAGACCCAGAAAAGGCTTGATACATTGGATGATAGTGACTTATTTGATACTGAACTGAACTATTCAGCTGAATTCATAACTTTGTCATCAGACAGTCCTACACCATGTCCTGAAATGAATAAAAAGGAATCAAAGTTGTTGATGAATAAAGAAGAAAAAGTTAAGATTAAAACCACAGCAAATGAAAAAAGGTCTGCTCTTGCTTTTCAGTGTCTGAATTCACTGGCTGAGTTTGTGGATAACATGTCTTTCCTGGATTGCTGTGTGAGCACTGACACCAAGGAGCCACTGGAGTTTTCTGAAGATGAAGAATTTCATTGGACAAATGCCAAACTCAGAAATGGTCTTTGTGATGAATTCAGTATGGAAAATACTGATTGGTGGAGTTCCCAGAGCTGTAGTGAAATAAAGGCAGCTATTGAAGCTCTCAGTTTTAAGAAATGCTCTGTTAATATTTCACAAAACTTGGAATCCTTTTTGAGTACCAGTAAAACACCTGAAAGTGATGAGCTGGAGGGACTTACTTTGCATATCTCAAACACAAGGAATGGAGTGTCCTTCAGTCAGGCAGCTGATTCAAGGTAAGACTTTGCTAATATTTCTGGAATATAAAATGCAGTTACTTGTCAAGAAAAGCATTACACAGGGTATAGGATGTTTCAGATTCAATGTACACACATTCATACCACTGGAATATATTGTTCACTCTACTTTTATAAGTTTAAATTAACTGCTTGGCACTCTGCAGAAAGGGATTTCTCTTGTTTTAATGGCCTGACTAATGTTCAGGAACAGCAATGTCAGGCTGGGTCTGACCATCTGTGACCCAGTCTGGCCAATATATCCTGAGTTACACATTGGACCTGACACTGACACTCTGACAAATACCAACTGCATGGTGCTTTTTATTTTTGCAGACCACAGACCCTTGTGGTTGTGGTGTCTGAGGGATGTGCTAAACCTCACATCCACCACTAGGCTGTGAAGAACTCCCCAGATTAGAGTCCTGACTGAGATGGGAGTGCAGCTTTGTGGTGCTGAGTAAGCAGCACACAATCAGAAGCTGCAGACATCTGATGCACTGGGGTACAATGTGTTCAACAGGGCTTTAAACCAGTAGATTTGAGCCTAAAGAAACAAAACCAGGACTGCATGTTCTTGAGCAAGAAACAATCAAGCTTTCTTGTCTGTTGTAGCATTCTCAGGAAAGCACAGAAGAGGCTGGCTGTCATCAGAAGTGTGTTTTGCAGAAGCTCTTTCAGCCTGGGCAATAAGCCAGCCAGCATCCTGGAGTACCTGCCCACCCTGCGCAGCATCTGCAGGGCTGAGAGGCTCAAAGAGCAAGGCAAGACTAAAAGGAGGTGAGTTCTGGCTTTCCTAAATCTTGCTACATTTCACTGTACAAGGTAGTGAAGGAGTTTAATAAAATCCTTTGTCAAATATCACTTTTACTTTTTTTTTCCCCACAGGTTCCTGCATTATCTCGAAGGGATTCATCTCGAAATACCCAGACAAATGATAAATGGTCTGT
Organism: Neodrepanis coruscans; assembly: GCA_013400695.1. NCBI lineage: Eukaryota > Metazoa > Chordata > Aves > Passeriformes > Philepittidae > Neodrepanis > Neodrepanis coruscans. The sequence goes on along the minus strand of VYZS01005425.1, from coordinate 22,539 downwards.
CTCTGGACTTCCCTTGAATTGCTAACACCAGAAATACTTTGTGCCTAATGGTGGTGTTTTCACCATGGTTTGATTATTTTTTTTTTAAATTTTTTTACCACATTATTGTATATTCAGAGCCATTTGTATATTAAATTTTTATAAGTATTTAAAATAATGTATATATCTATTGTCATGATACTGCTCTCCACAGCTGAAATGTGGGTTTGGTGCTTGTCCAATCAGTGCATTTATAATATTAAATGCACAGACTATTCAGTGGGGACTAATTCATGCTCTCTTTCTCTGCCATTTATGTATCACACACCAACAAGTCCTTTGTAATCACCAACTGTCACAACTTCCACAGCAAAGTTGCCTTTTTTTTTAGTGAGGAGACCATTTTTTACAAATAATTTTGTTTCTGAATATGCAGTTAAGCCATAAAACCTTGAGGTGGGAGGGGACAGGGAGAGGATGTGTAAATGACTAAAACCAACTCTTCACAACAACCATAGGAAACAAAGTCTTTACAAAGCACTATCCCTCCATGTACATATGTCTGTGTACATTCATTATTCACAGCTCTCAGATCTGCATGGTGATCTCAAAAAAAAAAAAGTAGAGAAATAATCACTGTGGCTCAAGATGGTCTCCAAGATTTAGGCAAGATTTTGTAAATAACAATTATTCCAGTGTTACTTTGGGTTCAGGAATATTTAACTACTCTTAGTCTTGTATATTGTGATCTATTTTTATGCTTCTTTTTTGTATTTGACAAGACTTCAGCCTGATTATTTGGATTGAATCTGTTTTTATACAATAAATTTGTGAGACTTTGCTACAATTCTGAACATTCCTGTTGTACAAAAAGTAAGGCTTCTAAAACTGAACATTTTCAATCCATAGAGATGATTTTTTTAAGGGTTTTAAAACTGGAATTAGTTAAAACATGTACTTTTCCACCTTTATATTGCAGTTGGGCTGTTCCTGTTCCTCAAACTGAGTCAGACTCCTGCCATGCCACTTCACTTACCTCAGTGTCTCTAATAATAAGGAAGGCCATTTGCTGGTACATTCTGTTCTCAGTTTATATTTTTCATGCCTTAATGATGTTCAGGAATAAGCAATGTTTATGAAAACAGTAAATTATTTTAAGCTTCTGCATTGTAATCTTTAGAGTTTACTCTTTTCATAGTCCACAGTTATCAACAAATTAAAGCGGTGGCTGTTAAAATCTTAATGGGTTGATTGGTTGTGTTGATGGTCTGCAGTTCTCCTGTATATTTTTGTAAGAATCAATAAATACATGGGTTTTAATTTTTTTTTAATAATAAAAGTATATCTGTTCACTGCTTTATAAAGGCACTCTCAGTCTAACAGTGGGGACCTGCCTAAACTGGAAACAGGTCCTAAAAAGTGCTGTTATTTTAGGAAATCCATGGGTAATTTGAAAGACCCAGAGAGTCAACTCTCTGTTTTTAATAACTTAAGAAGTTGTTTACAGAATCTCCTGTGGTGTCCAAAAGGTGCAGTGGAATTCAAGTATTTCACTTCTTGATCAGATACCACATCAAATCCCCTCAAGCTGCTATAAATGAAGATGATCTGCATGTGATGGTTTATTTGAATCCTGATAAATTGCCAGCTTTGGATTCTTATGCATCAGGTAGGAGCATCTTTTGGGTGCTAGAATTAAGCAAGTTTCCAGGAGGGATGGGCTTGAGGAAAAGAAAGCTGGGACTGGTTTTGATTAACTCAGCTTAGAAGGAAATGCTTTACAAGCCCCATTCCAGTACTGTGGAATTTGCCTGCCTTTGATTCAAAGTATTTTCCTGCAGTAGTTTGGGCCCTGCTCAGTCCTTTATCTACTGCCCCTCAAGTTACCTCTGGGGTGGAATTCAGTGAAACCAGAAGTAAAACAACCCTGGAGTTTCACAATGACACCCCCATTTAAACAGTTACTAGAGGGTGTTCAGCAATTGAAAAAACAGAAAACCAACAACCCCGTTGTTCTTGTTGAAATCTCAGTCAAGTTTCAAGCTTTTCTTTCCCCTCACTGTCATTCCAATATTGCTTTCCAGAATGTAAATGAGGGTGACATTATTCTACCATCCCATAAGCAGCACAAAAAAAAGCTGTTCAGGTTGCAGGGACAAGCCCAAGGCTCTGTGTTAATGGTACTGCAGAGCAAAGCAGGAGGGGGAAGGATCCCTTCATGAGCAAGACCATCCCAGTCTTTGTAAAAGATGTATATAACTAACCACTTTGCAAATCATACAGATTCTTTCTTTCATTCTACAGGAGTTGTAAGGACACCACAAACATTTAACTAGCAAAAGAGCTTTGGTGTATGGCTTGCAAAAAAAATTATCTCGGGGAAAATTAATCCACGTGTACACTCCAGGATGCTCCTGAAGGGTAAGTGCTGAAAAAAGGTTCTGTGCAGGCTGGGATCAGGAGAGGGACAGGGACAGGATAGGAACTGGGATCAGGATGGGGACAGGAATCAGGACGGGGACTGGGACAGGGGCAGGACAGTGCCGGTGCCACCCGGGAATCGCCAGCAGGGGGCGGCCCCGCAGCGCCCGCCCGGGGCCGGGGCCGCTCCGGTTCCTCATTCCCGGCGGGTCCGAAGCTCCCGCGGGTTCGGGCACCGGGCGGACATGGACCGCGACCGCAACAAGGCGCTGCTGCTGGAGCTGCAGAGGGCGGCGGGGACCGGCAACGACCGCTGTGCCGACTGCGGGCAGCCGGGTAAGGGGGGCTGCCCACTGCCCCCGGCACCGTTCCCGAGGTGACACCGGGGAGCGAGGAGGGTCCGGCCGCCACCTCGGGCTCTGCCCGCAGCTCTGCCCCCTCCGTCCCTGTCCGAGCAGGAGCGGGAGGGTTGCTGGGGCTCCGGAGCGCCGGGAAACGGGACACGGCTCTGGGGGCAGCGGGGCCGCTCCCTCGGGGGGTTATTTGTGAGCAGGAGGGGGCGTGGGGCGGATTTCCAGCTGCGCTGGGGATGGGGCACGGAAAGGCGCAGGGTCGGTCAGTTGGGAGCCAACGGCATCTGGAAGAAGGTGACAAGTGGCTTCTGTTCAGCGCGGTGAGGGAGAAGTGGAGGGTGGAGCAGTCCCAAGGAATGGTCTTGGATTCAGTGCCTGTTGGGATGCACCTGTGAGGCCATTCCCGGGCATGCAGCAGCTGCAGCAGGCAAGAGCAGGAGTCCTCGCTTTAGGTGGTTGTACTGTGTTGTCCTCTCAGTGGGACTCACTGTCCACAACATCCTTCCGTTGTTATTTCAGCAACAGCAGCTTTTCACACAGTGCCAATAATTAGCTGAGCTTTTCCATCACCACTCACCTGCCTGCACAGTCACATTCATTTTTAAGCAGTCGCTAAAAGAACCTACAGATGCATATTGTTCACTGGGGAAAGCAGGTGCTGTTCCCCTGAACACAGTGAAGTGAGAGCCATAAGCAGTGGGGTGGGATTGGATGTGCATCAGAGGTGCCAGTGGCTGTGCCCTTTCCCATGTGTTAGTTCCCTCTTTGTGTTTGTATCTAGATCCAGAGTGGGCTTCTTGCAAACTTGGAATATTCATTTGTTTGACCTGCTCTGGGATCCATCGCAACCTTCCTGCCATCAGCAGAGTCAAATCCCTTCGGCTTGACTTCTGGGAGGACAACCTTATAGAGGTACAGAGCCAAAGGAGTAATTCACTTACTCTTCTGCTCATTTCTACCTCGTAATTCCTGTGCCATCCACCAAGGACAAAGGAACAAAGCCACACAGAGCCGAGTTAAGTCCATGGGTAACTTCAGGGGTTTTATGGTCTCAATCAAACTGCACTGATAGATGACCATGTTTCTAACAGTCTGTGGTGTATATTTTTATATACTTTTTACTGTGGTTTAAAAGCCCACAGATACTTCCAGGTAGTATGTTCTGTTCAGAAAGCAATATAAGCTTCTTAAATACTGGTTCAGCCTCTTATCATTCTCTCGTTGGATCAGAAGTAAATTTTCTCCTGATTTTCTTTTGTTCTTTCAATCAACAACCACAGTATTTTATTCTTTCCCATTTGGTTCAGGACTGTAAATACTGAAAAAGGCTCAGCCACCTAAAATTTGCAAACTGTAGTGCTAAAGGGAATTCTGTAAATGCATGTAGATACACACTGAGAGTTACTCAGCAAAAAGCACAGTATCCCTTTGACACAAACTTCAGTTCATGTTCCTGACATGGTCTTGATTTGTAGTTGCACACTTGACTGTAACTTGTAACTTCTTTTGTATTTCAGTTTATGAAGAATCATGGGAACCTCTGTGCCAAAGCTAAATACGAGGCCAAAGTCCCTCCCTACTATTACATCCCCCACTCCTGTGATTGCTTGTAAGTTGATGGTGTGTTCTCTGCTGCAGACCTTTACAGCTGTTGAGCTACTGCTTCCCTCTACAGGTCTCTCTGGCTGGCTGGTGAAAATAGAGGCAGATCAGCTTTATCCATGTTTTCCTTTTCCAGGGTTTTAAGAGAGCAATGGATTAGAGCTAAATATGAGCGTGAGGAATTTGTTGCCACCCAAGTCTGCCAAGATCCTTGTTCTGCAGGTAAAAGGATTGTCAGGGAGAAGGTGTCAGCCTTAGGACAACAGCAGTGTTCTGTCTGCAACTCTAAACATCTTTAAGGTTGGGTTGTCACATTTGAGCTGCTGGATGTGCAGTCATTGCTTTGTGTCTAACTTTGAGAAGAGGCTTCTAAGAAAAGACACTCAGACAAGTGCAAGGTATAGTCAGATCTTACAGTTCTGTAGTTCCCCTCTGATTTTTTTCATATGAGGTGAAAATTCTCAGATGGAGAAGAGACTTGAAACTGTCACCTTTAGCTGAACAGTCCTGCTCTTTTGCCATCTTTCTCTGACACTTATCTTGGTCTGGTCTGCAGGGAGCCGTGAAGGATTCCTCTGGAAGCTTGGGCAGGGGCTCAGACAGTTCCACAAGAGGCATTTTATCCTCTCAGCAAGGGAAGGGGTGATGAAGTACTACTACAGCAAAGAAGTGAGTTCCTCAGCCAGAGCTGGCCATAGGTAGCAGGTCAATATCAATCATCAGACCCTGTTCTTTGTGGGCAAAACCCAGCATAAATAACTTTGTCTCTAGTTTTTCAGCCAGAACAGTCTGTGCTTGTAGGAGTTCAAGTGTTTCCCTATTAACATACATGGTATCTTTTGGATTTTGCCCTCTTCCTTGTCCCTTATCTCAGCCCTACAGCCCCTTTTGCTTAGGGGACAAAGGAAATGGATACTGACAGTTGAATAGCAAGACAAAGAAGAGACCTGTTAGCAGCTCTTACCACTTACATTACCAAAATATTCTCTCACCAACACCTGCAGCATCATCCTCATGTCCCTTCTGCAGGAGACTGGAGCAATTGTTCTCCAACTATGAGGCTGGAGATAGACACATCCCTCAAAATGACCCAAAGTGACCCATCACTCTTTGTAAGCAGTTTTATGTTGCATGCAATTAAGGCTTTATGTTTCAGCTTAACCCAGTATTCAGACTTTCAGGATTTCTGCTTTCTCTTCAGTAGGGATCCAAGTCTCACACAGCTGATCAGTCCTGCATAACTTTCCCTGAGAGCACTTTAATACAGTGATGCTTTTCCTTTCCCAGTCCAGAGGTGCAAAAGCCGTAATCAGCGTTGAGAGTCTGAATGCAATGTTCCAGGCCCTGAAAACAGGACACACACACGGGCTGCAGATCACATACACCACAGATGGCCAGACAAGGAACCTTTTTGTCTATCACGAAAGTGGAAAGGTGAATATCAAGGAGATTTTGGAATAAGCAGGATGCTTAGATGTTGGATCTGTATTTTGGAAGAGATACCCTGTTTCTGCAGGGTCTGGTTTTATCTGGAGTCACTGGGACTTGTACAATATAAAAAGTTGCAGGTTTTGACCCTCCTCTTCTGTTGGGGCATTTATTCAACTTCACACCCTGAATAGACTTCAGGCTTCAGGTGCACAGATGTAAACCTCTGTAAGGGAACTGCCTCATGGTTGTATACAATTCTATGATTATATTCTTGAAAGCCATCTTGACACACATAGAAAATATTGGTCTGCATTATTTCCAGACTAACAATAATTTTAAGAAGTATCTCTACAGGTTTTGTTAGATTTCTCTTTCTTCCCTTGACAAAGTTCTTGTGTCTTTCAGTTGAATCAACTGAAAAAGCCTATGCACAGACTTGGGTGACTGTCCATGCTGAGAATGTCTAGGACCTCCCAGCAGGGGCATTTTTAAATTGTTTTGAAGGGTCAGTGTTTTTCAGGTGTCTGGGACAAGTCACTGACTCTCTCCGCCCCTTGAGGAGAAAGTATATCTTTGCAAAGAGGTCACAAGGAGGAAGAAAGGGATTTTGGAGAGGCAGTGCTCTTCCTCCTTGTTATCCTTGTCTTTTTTTGTGTCTTTGCTGTTTTCCCCAGGAGATTGTTGACTGGTTCAATGCTATTCGGGCAGCACGGTACCATTACCTCAGAACAGCCTTCCCAAATGTCCCTGAGCCTGAGGTGAGAACTCAACAAGGGATGGAGCAGTCTGGGCAAACATAGCGTGGGAAAACATTTTGTCACGAATTCTGCCACAGTCAGGTGCTTAAAGAGCAGCACTTGGGTCTTGGGAATGGACAGAAGAGGTAGAAGGAAAGGCCACAGTGTATAACATACAAAAACTCAGTCAACATTTAAGGCCCAAAGTTTCCATGTCATCCTTATTAAAGTGCTATCTTTCAAAAATGTTATGTTCCTTCTTACTTCAGACTTCCCTTTACTGAGCAGCTAAAAAAACCCAGACCCCAAAAGCCACACTAACTGTGACAGAAACAGAGCAGAAAAGCACTCTTGAATGAGACAGACTGTCTTGGTTTTGACTGAGACAGACACAGGCTTTTTTGTGTTTGTGTTCTCTTAGCTTATACCCAGGATCACAAGAAAGTTTGTCAAAGAAGGATATATGGAGAAAACAGGACCAAAAGTAAGTGCATACTTGGCTGTACACAAACAGGATTATTCCAGAAGGAGAATATTTGGTAATTGTATGATGTTTACTGGTAAAGGGCTTGCTCAGTGATTATATGCTTCCTGGGTCTATAAAAGACATTATATTCAAGCCTGTCATGTTCTTTGGGATTGTGTTTAATTTTTTTGTGGAAAATAAGATTGGGAAGAAGAATCCTTGAAGAGTAAGCAAGATGGATTAGCTGGCAATGGCCATGCAAAGGGCTGTTACACAACACTCCCTGGATTGCTCTGTGTGCCAACTGCAGCTCCTGCTGGAACAGAACATCACATGCTGACTCCTCTACTTCTCTGTTTCACTTGCAGTCAGTAGCACATCTGCTTATAGCAGCAAAGTGGCATTGAGATAATTTCTCCACACTGAAGCCAATGGTTTGTTTTATTGTGGGAAAGTATTTGGGCCAGTACTCCTTGGAACAGGAGAGGGAGTTTGGGGCTCTGCTGAAGGAGGAGGTAAAGATCTGAGGTCTTGTTTGAACAGGACCACTTCTTGCCTTGCTCTCCCCCAAGTGAACCATGAGCCAAAGTCCCACTGTCAAGGTCAGTGGTGCAATGCTGATACTGAATTGTGCCAGAGTCCCAGTACCTCTTCTGCAGGTGTGTTTTTATCCTGAGGCCTAAATTCTGCTCCAACTGAAGTGAGCCCTAAAAGAGGCTTCTTCAGTTCAGTTCAGTTCAGAGCAATAAATAGTTCAGGAATGGCCAGATAAGTGCAGTTAATGGAAATGAGCACTTTCAAAGAAAACTCTCCTACTGTGCACCCTGAAATTCAACCCCCCAACCAAACTGTTGGAATTGACTGCACACTGTCCTCACTGTCACCAGTGAGGATCGTTCTCTGCAGTGCTTTCAATCCATTTCCTGCAACTTTGTTAATTTGATCACTGGTAGAACCAAACATCCCTGCCCTTCACAAAGGTTTGTCATTGAATGCAGTTGTCTGAGCCCAGGGAAAAGAGCTGAGGGCTGCCTGCACATGACAGTGACTTACCTGCAGTTATGGAGATGAAGGAAACTGAACTCAAGGCATCTGAATAGGCCAAACTCCTCTTTGGGACTTGGTCATTAAAGAACTTCTACCATCTCCTTGCAGCAGAAGGAGGCCTTTAAGAAACGCTGGTTCAGCCTGGATTCTCAAGAAAGGAAGCTGATATACTTTAAAACCCCACTGGTAAGAGGAGTGTTCTTGCCTGTTCCACAGCCCCTTTGGGAAGCAGATGGGGAGGAAGGGTCTGTTCTCTTTCAGCTCTCCCAGTGACTGTACAAGACTGGAGCAGGCTCAGCCTCCAGAGCTCATCTCTCTTGTCAGTGGATGTCTCTGAACTGGTTGGGAGCTCTAACCTGTACAGGGGCTGTGAGGAAGATCCAAGTCTTTTAAGTTGCTGCTGCTGCTGCCTGTAGTGTTCATGGCTACTCTGTCCCAGCCCTAGAGCCACTGTGCCTGTAACCTTAGGCAAAATGAGCAATATTCCAATAACAGGGACTCGACAGCCCCAATATCCTGCTTTCTAGCAGTTCTCTGACCATGGGAATATCCTTCCTTGCTCCTTGTGAACACCCACCTACCAGCTCTGTGAGAGTGGGTCCCTGCCTCCTCCTGGGAATGCCCATGAGTGTAAAAAAAAAACAACCTCTGTTGTGTTTCCTGCTGGTGTCACCAGTCCATGTCATTAGTGTCCCCTCCATGCATCCCCAGATCCTGTTCCATGTCAAAGGGTAGAGCAGTCTCTGCTGGAGCTGTGGTGTCCACTGTCTTCTGCTTCCTCCTTTCTAGGATGCATTTGCACGGGGTCAGATTTTCATTGGAAGGAGGGATGAGGGATATGAAATCCGAGCTGACTTGCCTAAGGGAGTCTGTGTGAAGAAGAGGAAACCAGTGATCACTCTGGTCACACCAGGGAGAGAGTTTGTCTTTATATGTGATAACGATGGGAAGCAGAAGGAGTGGATAGATGTCCTGAATGGAGTCATCTCCCAGCCCTGATGTCCACAGGGAGGAGCAGGGTCAGGCAGCTACATCCCACCTGGCTCCTGTGCACATGGGGACAGGGTTGTTTTCAATAGAGTGGGCTGAATGTCTCTTACAGTGCTGCGTTTTTGGTACAATAAAAAAAATACAAAGGTTTGAATTGTGGAAGATACTGTAATGGAACCACCCAGATACTCCTGTCTCCTTGCTTTCAGCATTTTCTACTGCTTAGCTTTTTTATGAGTGGTAAAGCCAACAGATGAAGATAAAACTTTTCCAAAGCATAACCCCACATAATGGCCCAGGGAACACATTGTGAGTACAGGATGAACATATGCTGATCTGTCTCACCTAAAAGCAGATGGAGCTTGATGAGCTTGATCAGACTGAGCATTGAAAGACATGAAACTAGTTTTAAAAGTGTTGTCATCAGTGACTTTCTTGAAAACACTCAGTGAATGAGGAACAGTGCTCAGTGTTGGAGGGTGAGTGCCTCCTCATCAGGTACCACTTGCGTCCACTGAGGGGGACTTGCTCTGGCTGATACAGTGCACTGAGTATTTCTGTGCCTCAGATCTGGTTCTACCAAGCAGCAAATCATTCAGATATTTAATTCTTTCCAGATAACTTTAGTCTGCAAATCAAGAGGAAGTCTTGCAGACAAAGTTTCTGGTGAGGCTTCCACCCTTTACTGACAACTGCCAGCCAGTCTGAGATACTCAGAATAGTTCTTCTCTTCTGCAGAAATGAGGAAGTGCCAATACTTGCAGGAATTAGTGACATTAATTCTCTTCCACCCCCCCCCCATA
>VYZS01005425.1:280-11997 GCA_013400695.1 Neodrepanis coruscans | reverse complement strand
GGGCCCGGCCCGGACCCGCCCTGACCGACCCGGCCCGGCCCGAGCGGCCCCCCGGCTGTCCCCGATCCCGCGGGGTGTGCGCGGCCCCGGCCCGGTGGTAGCGGCCCCGCCGGGGCGGCGAGCGCGGACATGAAGAAGGACGTGCGGATCCTGCTGGTGGGAGAACGTGAGTGCGGCGGGGCCGGGCCGGGGCTGTCACAGCTCCGCGGGGCCGCGGGGCCCGGCCCGAGCCGGGGCTGACACCGGGCTGAGGCTCCGAGGCGGCGCTTTGGCCTGTTCAAACTTTCTGCGTTCTCCTTTTTTTGCCCCCTACGGAAACTCGCCCGTTCCCGTTCCCCGGTGTTGTGAGGCCGGGCCGGGTCCCTTTTCCTGCCTTTGGCTCCCGCTGTGACCTTGGCTGAACGGGGGGATTCCTGACCCGGGATGAGGGACAGGGGCACGGCTGGGGACACAAACCCGGCACAGAGCGGGCGNCCCCCCCAATAGTTAGAATTGAGTTAGATCATCATTCTGCCTGTCTCAGCCAGCTCTGAGCAATGTGCAGCACTTTTGCTCACTGATGTGCTCCCATGAACTTCCCTGTGTTCCCACTCTCCCCATGCAGCCTGGTTCAGTCTAACTCACATGCTGGTTCAGCAAATCTATTAAACAGCCTAATCCTGCAGCTCTTGAAATCAGTAGAAAGCACCTTCTGACTTGTAGGAGGAACATTGTCAGCCTTCGTTTGGTTTGACATATGCTGATTGTTATTCTGACATGACCCGAGTAGCCCGGGATGACCTGAGGGTTCTGTCCATCCACTGACCTGATCTCCACCCGGAGCCTGTGCTGTGCCACTTGCTCTGCCGGCTGGGTCAGCAGACTGCCCATGTCAGCAACTCTGTGTGACAAAATCGGGAAATTCACGGTGAAAATGAAACCGTGCAGAGAACAGGGACTCCTTCGGAGAGTCAAGAAAAGCCAAGGACAGGCTCAGGACAGCTCAGCGTCCATTTCCACAGTCAACCCAAATCCTGGGATCAGCCTGCAGCAGAGGAAGCGCTGCCCGACACTGGAGCAGCACCGGAGCAGACACCGAGGGGAGGGGAGAGCACGGGGCTCCGTCCCGCAATAACCCGGGACAGCCCGGGGCTCCATCCCACTCTATCCCGCGGCACAGAAACACAACAATCGTGTGTATGGAGCAGACGGGTTCAGCTGACGCAGTGTCTGGGGTTCTCTGCCGTGTCTGACACACTGCGTGGATTAATTAGAAGAACTAATATCTGTACGTGTTCAGCTGATGAACGATAGTGACAAGCGACTGTTTTTTGTGTGCTGGGTGTTCTCGCACCAGAGGTTCCTGAAGGGACACATAACGCGGTGCTACAGCTCCACCCCGCTTCGTGGCACAGAATGGGACTGCTTCATTATTAGATCTCTGAAATAACTCCCAGAGGAAGAGACGAGGAAAAAGCTGTTGACCTTCATTATTTCAGCACATACGTATGTTTAAAAAAGTCCTTTTCACTCAAGCTGAGCTGAAGCTCACAGTTCTATTTCAACATGTAGCTGGTGACCGGTGCACATTGACTTCATTGTGGTTATTCCTACTCAGAATTGTGTCTTTCTGGAAGGTCCGGCACAGGGACCCGCANGGGGGGATTCCTGACCCGGGATGAGGGACAGGGGCACGGCTGGGGACACAAACCCGGCACAGAGCGGGCGCTGCCGCTCCGTTTGCAAAGGGAGCTCGGGTTGCTCGCGGGGAAAGAACGCAGCGTAATTACCGAGCGTTATTAGTAAAATCAGCTAATACAATTGAGGATGTGGCGGTGCTAACGAGGCTTTCCTGAGGATGGATGTGTTCCTGCGCAGTTGGTTGGTGGTGCAGGTTGTGTCTGTTCTGCACAGGGAGAGTGTCCATGAGTTTTCCAGAGGGGAATCCCCAGGGAGCTGTCGGAGTGCGGAGGGAGCTCCCCCGGGCTGGGTTTGCTCGGGTTTAAAGGGCTGTTCAGGGAAGTGCATTGAATGCACGTCTGTGGGATAGCCCTGCTTTCCCCGGCTCCAGCACGAGGGGAACGGGGGCTTTGTTGGGGCCCAAGGAAGAATCTCAAATACGAATTTAAGTGCAAGGCACACACCAGGGCCTGTGGGCACCTCTGTGCTGGGTTTGGGTGGGACTTGGAGCAAACACGAGGCAGAAACTTGTTCTACAAATGGGGCGGATTTGTCATTGCAGTGCCAGGGATGTTTTGTGGACTTGTCCCGTGTTTGTTTGTTAGTCTGAAACCACAGGTTAGTCCAGAGCATCCAAAATTTGGGAGGTGGTAACAGCAGAGCATCAGGCTCAGGGTCTGGAATATGGGAAGAACTGTTGTTGTAAGTTTGTTCCAAAATCAGCTTTTTTCATCCCCTGTGGTCCTGCAGGTCAGGGTTAAGTTGGTTTTGTCCTCACATCCAGCTGCAATGGCAGTAATGTTCAGAATGTGTTCAGCATGTTATTCTATAGAACATGAGCAAAAAACTCCTGTGTGAGGAAAAAGACAACTGCACAGCACTCTGTGATAATTAATTTTCCTCCATCCCAGTCAGCTGATGTTGTTTGGGCTCTTATTTCCAAGACTACAAACAGAATGGGAGAGAGGAGGGGTGACCTACATTCAAACCAAACAAACCAAATCTCTAGACTTGAACTGGTGGATTTCCATAGAACTCTGGGAATGTGGGAAGTGTATCAAGAGCTTGGAAATGCTGAGCATTTACTGAAAATCTTCTGTTTTCAGTTACATGAAGTTTCTGTGTCTGCAAAGTGTGTTCTGCCACTGTCTCAGGTCTGTCTTGGTCAGGTCCAACATCCACTCTTTTCACTAATTATCCAACAATTTTACTTGACCACCAGGGAAGGACTGACCTTTTTTCCTCTGGGAACAGGAGAGTTTTCACAGCTCTTTTGGTTCTGTCAGGATGAAATGTCAGATGTGGCTGATGCAGGAGGACACCTGGCAGTGAGAGGTGGGATTTCAGCTCATAAAGTTCCCTCTAAGGACAAAAGTTTTCCTTCCCCAGAGCAGCTTTTCTTTGCTTTGGGTAAATTTGTTACAACCACTCTTGAACTCACCACAGTGAGGAGAAGGTTTTATTTCTGGGTGCCAGAGGCTCTTTGTTACTGCCCCCAAAATAGCCTTTGATAAGTGGAGTGGACTCTGATGAGCTCATGAGTCCAGTGGTGCCATTTCTGCACAGAATCCACCACTTGTGCCCTCTGGTCTCTTCCTCCAAATTCAGGATCAGGTACAATCCCATAATACTCCCATCTGAACACACTGTTTTTTGAGAAATGCCTCAAAACCAGAGAAAGGAGTAATAACCCTTCAAGGCTTGCAGAGGAGTGGGGGATTCACTGTGAAGGGTTTTTCAGAGAGGGGAACCCTGAGAAAAGTTACCAGCTCTACATTTTAAATGGTCCCATTAAAGCTGCTCAAAGCCAAGCAATTCAGCTGTGAAATCAGGAGTCTGAGATTTGCAGGTCAACAAAGTCTTTTGTTTGATTGAATAATTAATTTGATTGATATTGAAGCAGAGAGAATCATGTAGAATTAAGAAAGCTGTGACTTTTAAAAGGATTGGTGCTTTGGGTTGTTTTTTTTTTCACTTTTTGGGGGGACAGCTCATTTGTCTGAAGGAAATTGTTGCTCTTGCACTTCCAAAACAGTCAAACTGTTGGAACCTTTGTCCTTGTTGTCATCCTTGGTGGTTTAGGGCTGAAGCACAATCAGCTGTAAAAAGAGTTAATTTCTAAATTCTCTTCCTTGTGCTTTGTTTCTATTCCTGCTTTGTTTTGATTATTTGTTTGTTCTATTTTAGGGTTAAAACCTGCTCATTCTTTTGTGTAAGAGCAGAGTTTGATTCCCCTCTGGAGGAAATGCAGAAGTGTGGGGTGGATCCCAGGGTTCTACAGTAACAGAATTATGAGAACATGTTTTTAAAATCTTCCCATTTCGGCTGGGATGCAACTACTGAGTGGAATGAAGCAAATGATCTAATTTCTCTTTTTAATGCTTTTGCAGCCAGAGTGGGGAAGACATCACTAATTATGTCTCTTGTCAGTGAAGAATTTCCAGAAGAGGTAGAGCATTCTTGTTTCTTTTCTAAGTTTTATCTCTATCCTGTTGTATTTTTTTAAAGGAATAAGTTAACAGGCTCTGCTTTCAAATACTATTGAGAAAAAAGAAGTTTAAAACTGCAGTGATGACTTCAGGAAGAGTGATGTAGGTCAGTTCAAATATATCATTACTCTTGAAGTGAAAAATGCAGAAAACTTCCAAAATAAAAGTCAAGTTACTTCTACATTTTATTCCTTTAAAAAGCAGCACATGGTTTTCTTTATACCATAAAAAGAACCCCAGCTGCTGCAAATTCAGCTTTTTACATATAAACATGAATGTTTATTTCTTCTGATCACAGATCTTAAAATAGACGTCATGTGCTGCTCTTTGCATCTACCCTGGGCTGTGTTTGATGCAAATCAGTGGGTTACCACAGTTCAGGAGGCAGCACTAGGCTGTTAACAGAACTGAATTTTGGTCCCAGCAGGAATTCAATATTTTACTTGCAGGTGAAAAGAAGATGCAGTTCCTGTTGTTGGAGTTCCCTTGGCAGGTTGTTTGTTGGTGTCTTTAGTGAATTGTCCTCTGTTCACTTCTCAGCACTACAGAGAGAAAGCAGCACTAATACATGACCCCAGGTCTGCCTGGAATTACAGAAATGGCTTTTGCAAAAGTGCTGCATCCAATAAAAACTGCTGGCAATCCCTGAGGGCACCATGCAGAGCAGGGCCTGGGGGCTGTGGGACAGGCACCTGAGCCTTGGAAATTGTGTTCAACACTCAGGGTGCTACAGAAACCACTCTGGAGGAGGGTGTGAGCAGAGCCTGAGGCTTTACAGAGCCATTCTTCTGGGGACTGGCTTTTCTTTTCCCCTTGTTTAACTAAAAGTCAAGTATCAGGACAGTTCAGTGTCAACAGGTGAAAGGCAATAAGGAGCTGTGCAGGAGATTTTCATTAAAAGTAGATTTCTTCCTGAATATGGATTAGTGTTCTCTGGATAAAAATGGCCAGCAATTTACACTATTGTGTAGATTATTAATACCACATTTTGCTTTACAGGCTTTTCTGAACTTAGTGTTTAGCACTGTCAGCAGCAGGAGGTTGTCAGTTTGATACTTGTGTTTTGTCTGTCATGCTTTGTTCAGGTGTTGGATTTGAGTTCATATACCCCTTAACAGCTCCCTTGCAAAGCCTGCAGGAAGTTCCTTATTAAATAGACCAATAAAGAATGAGAAGGGAGAAGTGGTTTCAATACATTAAAAAACCCCAACCAAGCAAAGAAAATCCAAAAGTACCTGAATAGCTAAAAAACCTTGAACAACTGCTAAGATGGTTTATTCAAAGCTGCAGGTGTATGACAGTAGATGACCTCTCTTCACCATCTAGATGGTCTTTAAAGGCTCTTTGTTGCTGTTTCTTTACCACCCAAGGTCCCACCCCGGGCTGAGGAAATCACCATCCCAGCTGATGTGACCCCTGAGCGAGTGCCAACACACATAGTGGATTATTCAGGTGAGCACTCTGTAGCCCTGGGACAGTCACACAGGGGGGGAACAGAGCCACAGGCAGGAGAGGGCTGGAGTGAAGTAGAAACTGAGTTTGGGCACCTCAACATTTTGTGTCAGCTCCCTATTTTGTATTTTGTCATGTATTCTAATGCCCTTAGTGAAGAGATCAGTAGGGGCATTGTCAAGGTTCAAAACCCTCCTGCCATGTACAGTGAAAGCCAAGAGTCAGGCTGTGTTAGCAGGTACCTCCCTGTCCTCTCTCTCTCCAGAGAGACCCTGTTTACAAATGTGATTATTCCTCTTCAAAGTAGCTGTTAAAAACCTTGTGTGCAACAGACTGTTTGTGTCCTGCGGGTTAATGAGCCAATTCCATGATTGTTTAGGCAGGAGCACCCTCTAGAGCATTTATAAAAAGAGCAAGGCTTTGACAACATCCCAGTGAAATACCCCAGTTCAGTTTCAGAAGTTTCTCAGTTTTGTTTGCAAAAATGTTCATTGTTAATGAGTGACTTATTCTATTGAATGCAGAAGCAGAGCAAAGTGATGAGCAGCTTTACCATGAAATATCACAGGTAAGAGTGTGTTTTAATGTTTACTAGAAAATAGTTTTGGAGAATTCTTTCATTTGAAGTTCTCTGCATTAGATGGGCTTCAGGTTGAGTTGAAGAAAAAAAAATCCTCTTGCTTGGCAATTTTTGTTTTGTTTTGTGCCCTGTCCTGTATTAAATCTTCCTCTATTTAGAAAAGCAGGTACTGGCACTGTGTTGGTGAGTTGAGTTGTAAGCTTTGTCATTCCAAGGGAAAGGACAGAACCTAAACATCTTTCAACCACGAGGCCAGTTTTGCACAGAAATAATCCTACCCTGGCAAGATCCATTTTGCTGCTTTCTGAGATGCTGTACTATTGCATTTATGAATAGCACAGGGTTCTTGGTAATTTTAACATTCCTTCTGTTCCTATTTTCAGTTCTTTCTGAGCACCTTTGCACATTTTCTGCACAGTCTGTCATGGTGTTGTGTTCCATTTCTGGTGCTCAGTTTGGTGCTTCAGTGGAGGCTGCACATTGTGACTCTCCAGTTTAGGTTTCCTGGTAGGATGGGTCTCTGCAGGGAATGTCACACTGCAAGACAGGCTTTTGGGCACTTCTCAACATCTAAATTATTTGTTTTAAGCTGCTGTTCAGGCTACAAGTAGCTTAAACAAATCAGGGACAGTGACTAATGGTGGGACTTTTCTTGCTCTGATGTTGTTATGTGTGGATTTAATTTGTCTGTTGCTGTAGAGACTCTGGACAGTGGAATTCCATGCCTTTCCTTTCTTCTCATTTTAGGCAAATGTGATTTGTATAGTATATGCTGTTAACAACAAGAATTCTATTGATAAGGTACAGTAACACATTTTATCCCATCATTGCTTGGTGTGTGACTTGTGCTCTGATAATTGTTGTCGAGCTGAAATCTGGATTAGACATTTCAAATGCCTGAGGTGAAGTTTGAGATCAAGGGAATAAACAGATGTGTTATTGCTTCTGGTCCACTTCAACATCTGAGCTTTCTGTCATTTCACTCATCTGAGAAAGTTTTTATTTGTTTTCTCCCCTGTGGGTAAATATGTGCCTTCTTGGGAAAGAAGCAGTAGGTTCTTTGTTGTGCTGGAACTTGGGCACAGTTCTGTCACGTTTCATTTGAAAATGTGTTTTTCCTGTTTGTTTTTAATCCCACTTTAGGTAACAAGTCGATGGATTCCTCTCATCAATGAAAGGACAGACAAAGATAGCAGGTGCTTAAGTAAAGATGAGAAGTGTGAATTGGGCTGCACATCGATGGGTGGCAATGAACAGTGTTGAGGATGTTAATTGTTTAAGAAAATCAAATTCTAAACTTAAAAGTTTATATAAGAAGTCCAAGCAACAAGAGAATTAAAGTATGTAGGTCTGTTACATGTGCCAGCAATGTTACTTACTTTGAATTTCATGGGCAGCTTTTACCAGGTGTGTTTATATTTGTTGGGGCATAACTAGTTTTGGCTACACAGCTTTCCTGCTGCTGCTGGTTTGTGTAATAACCATGTGATGAATTCCTGTTGTCTGTAACTGTGCTTTTTGTAGTATCACCAAGAAGTACAACTCTGTCTGAGTGTATATCAAACTGCTGTCATTTAGTTCTGCCTGTTGCCTCCAGTGCTATTTAATTACATCATGGATATAATAGAATGGCTTCTGGTGGGAGATAGGATGTTAAACTGAGAGAGATCTTTTTATCCATCTGTCTTTAAAGCTGCTAATGTTTTTTTGGTTTTAGGTTGCCTCTTATATTAGTTGGAAACAAGTCTGATCTAGTGGAGTATAGCAGTATGGAAACTATCCTTCCCATTATGAATCAATACACAGAGATAGAAACCTGTGTAGAGGTATGCAAGACTTTCTGAAGTTAGAACAAGTAACAAAAAATACATTCTTGCCAAGCAGGTAGGGCAACTTTATAACAGAAAAAGGTTGTTTTTTTAAAAAATAAAGTATTTCAAATATAAGTAGTTGTCATAGTGAATTTCTGTTATTTTTCTTTAGAGAAGATGACACTGTTGTATAATCAAATGCTCCTGTAAAATTCTAATATTTAGAGCCTCCCCACATCCTTGCCTTTAGCAAGTGTTTTAAATTTATTATTAAACCAGAAAGGTGTCTGCAAAGTATTAAAAATTGGTTGTATGATGGCAAATTATAGTGTAACCTCACTGATTAATTCCTTAACAGGTACAGGGGCTGGAAGTCTTTTTTTCCAAACCAGCCCTGTACCCACAAGAGGAGGCTCAGTCTGTAAAAAAGTGATGCTTACTTAAATTTCAGAAGAAGTCACCAGATAATCAAGAACCCAAACTAATCAATGTGAGGATTTCTCTTTCAGTGTTCAGCCAAAAACTTGAAGAATATATCTGAACTATTTTATTATGCACAGAAAGCTGTTCTACATCCTACAGGTCCTCTGTACTGCCCAGAGGAGAAAGAGGTATTTATACAAGATTCTCACAGCAGATAATGGGGGGCAGTTCATCACTTTGCTGTTCTTTCCTTTTCAGTGCATTTTGCATTTCTTGGTGTGTCCTGTCACCACCAGCCCATCCCCAAATGTCAGACATTATGTCCCAGACCCCTGGTGATGGTTTTGTTTTGATCTGACCTGTGTTTCTCTTGGTTCAAAGCAGTGAAGACAGATTTTAGTTGCCCATGTGAACTGCTGAGTAAAATGAGAAGCTTTGCTGATGGCTTCAAGCCAGATGTAATCTGAACCAAGTCATGTCTTCCATCCAGTTCTCCTGTAGAGATACATTTCACAATAACTCCTTTATTTCTGGGGAAATACTCCAGACTTGGCATGGTTTCAGGGTAAAAAAAATTCTGAGAATCTCGTGAAACTTTGACAAAAGGGATAAGAAACAAGTGATGTGGCTGGTTTTGAAGTATCACAGGTGGTTTTGAGTGTATCATGAAGGAATATGTTTGGGGTTTTTTTTTAAAAAAAAACAGTCTTCTGCACAAATACAAATAGAATCCCTAAGCGTAACCCCCGTGTAATATTGGGCAGTAGGAAAGTTGCTGCAACTGTAAATACTTCAAGCAGAGAACCAGAGAATAATCCTGTTTTGATTTCTCCCATCAGAATCATCTCTCTGAGTTAGTAATGTTGTGATAAATTGTTGTGCTGAAATCTTTTTGGTTTTCCAAAACCAATCCCTATGCAATCTGTGTGACCTCTGTGAAGAGAAGAGTCCATCATCACAGTAGTTGTTGGGAGAGAATTACCAGTGTCTGTTTTCCTTCACTTGGAAGGTATCCTAGCAGTTCTTTTGTCATAGAGATAGTCCATATGATCAATGCTTTGCCTGGTAGATGAATGAGCCCTGTGAAAATTCTCAGTATTTGATGTTTGAAGTCTTCTGAAGCCATAGTTGAGACTGAGATGGTGAATAGAGATAGTCTGCTTGCTTAGAAAGAGTTGACTGTAGTTCTAGACTTACTTAGTTTTGCAAAGCACTGGGATTTCAAGGCCTTTTTTTTCCCCCCTCACCAAAAAATGTTTTATGGGAAAAAATTCATTTAGTTGTTTCTTAAGGCTTTCTGTAACAGTAAGACTGGATTTAGAGAACTTATTTTTAAATTTTTTTTAATTACTAAGTAGTGCTACCTTGTGCCCTTAAGCTAAGTGCAGCTTGTGAAGAGCTTGAGACTCTTCTAATAATTGAATAGAAAGAGTGGAGTAATTGCTTTAAATTTATAGATATAAATTTCCTAAATCAGGATTTTATTCTCATGGGGGGGTGTGAATGTCTCCATTCTAAAACTAAATGAAGACAGTGAGTGTTTCCATGTGATTGGGCTGCCTGAGGTCATTCAGTGTGATCTGTTTATATTCAAGCCTAGAAAGATACTGAACTTTCTTTTATTCCTTAGATGAAACCTGCCTGTATTAAAGCACTGACTCGCATTTTTAGAATTTCTGATCAGGATAATGATGGCACCCTCAATGATGCAGAACTCAACTTCTTTCAGGTACCTCTTCTCCTCTATTTTCACCATGTTTCATAGCTGAGCTGTGTAATTCTAGAAAAACAAATTACTGCTTTTGAAGAAATAATAGTAAGGTGAACTCTAAAGGAACCAGGCCTGAATATTAAGTCTCAAGTGCAGCATAGGAGAGTGGATTTGCAAAAGGAGAAATGGTATTTTTGTTTCTAACCTTTGTCCGAGTTTTAATTCAATAGCAAAATAAAAAAAAATATGAATTGTACAAGCCCCAGTGATTGTACTTAAAATACAGTTTGTACACCTTTATTGCCACCAAGAAATTGATCCTAACATACCCTTTTTGGGTTTTTTGTTAGAGAATTTGTTTTAATGTACCACTGGCACCTCAAGCTTTGGAAGATGTAAAGAATGTAGTCAGGAAAAACCTGAGTGATGGAGTTGCAGATAATGGATTGACATTAAAAGGTAAGTCTTAGTTAATTCCTGTGTGTCTTTATACATTTGATGATCATTCCTACATAAAAAATGTGGTCTTTGGGAATATGATCTCTGCCTTGATTCCTTCAGACTGCAACAGCAAAATCTCTTTAAGCCCTGGGATGTGCTAAACACAAATCCCACCCAGTTCTTTTGATACAGAAAAAGTAAAGCCAGTCTTCCAGGACACCCCTCTCCAGACTTCTTGCCAAAGCTTTCTGCTTTTATTTTCATACAGCTAATCCTTCTAAAATGCTGGTGCTTAAAAGAAAACACCACAGAAGACCAAGTGGGTTGTTTTTAGGAAACAGTTCCTTGGAGAGCACTTCTAGAAATACCACAACTTCCAAACATTTGGTCTGTGCAGATAATGCTGTAACATCACCCAGGAGGTTTAAAATCTGAAGCTTTTCTTTGTTTTCAAGGCTTACACTGATTAAGCTTAAGGCCTTAAGCTTTCCTCCTTTGAATTTTAGGGTTTCTTTTTCTACACACACTTTTCATTCAGCGAGGAAGGCACGAGACAACTTGGACTGTTCTGCGTCGCTTCGGATACGACGATGACCTGGAGCTCACCCCAGAGTACTTGTTCCCTCCGTATGTGCCACTTGTTTCAGCTCTCTTTAACTTCCTTGCATTTAGTCTGTGCTGCTCCTGCCCTGGCAGGAGGAAAAGGTGGTTGTAGTCTGTTTATTTAAGACATTGTTACATCAAGTAGTTCCCTTATTTTATGGCCCACCAGCCAAAATCTTCATGTGAGTGAACATTACGAAGGAAAAACTCTGCTCTCTGTCTTTATACAAAACTGGAACATAAATCTGAGCTTTTTGTATATAGAAACAAATTCTAAAAGACTTGTCAATATTTTCATAGCACTTGTGATCCTTTGAAAATCCTCAAATTAAGTACTTGAGATTGGCCAATTCTGTTAAAAATGTAACTACTTAATTTTCTGTTAAAAAAGCCCACAAACCCAAAGTTCAAAACACAAGGAAACCCCACACAAATGTTATTAATATGTAGCTGTATATCATGTAATATAAAGGCACTTGCTTGTTGTTTTAGAATTCCCAGTAAAATCTATATTTTGATTGCTTTAAAAATTAATCATTAAAGTTAAA
>VYZS01005423.1:18121-37251 GCA_013400695.1 Neodrepanis coruscans | reverse complement strand
GGCTCTGAGAGAGACAGAGACAAGCACTATTCGCCAGAGCGTCCTTGCCCCAAACGAGGGCCCTGGAAAAAATTTATTTATTTGATTTGTCTGTTTTTGTACTTTGTTTGTCGGGTTTTGGTGTTTCCACAAAATAAACTGTGATTTTTTTGTGTGTTCTCTTCATTTTTGGGGTGTTTGTGACTTCTCTCAGAGTCTCTGCTCCAAAAATCACTGAATTTGTGGTAAAACCACCACACACTGTTTGCAGGGCCAGATTAAAATTTAGGAGCAAAGCTGCTTGGATTTTTGTGCAGCTGCTGACACATAGCAGTGTCCAGGGACTGGGGCTCTCATCTCTGATTTGCATCAGAGGGAAAGTAAACCCAGAGAGGAGAGGCTGTGTTCAGACAACTCTCACACACATCCCAAGGGAAGGGTGAAATGATGGAGGAATACAACGATGTTTTCTGAAGCATAGTAAATGGGAGAGAAAAGGAGAGAAAAGGGTTAGAGAGAGCCCATAAAGACTCCACCCTAGTGGCTTTTGGGAGGGTAAAACTTCTCTCAGCCTTTGGGTGTAGTGCACTGTCCAGCCTGCCAAACTGCCTTATTTTGGAGTGTGCATCTCACTCTATTCCTGCAGCCAGGCAGCAAGGACAAGGGGAGTCCTGCTCCAAATTGACAAAAGCCCTTTTGCTGTCCTCTGAGCAGAGAATATCCACTAGCTTCCTGCATTGTTTCATGTGGTCTTGAAGGAACAAACTTATCTGTGCAACATTTATTTTTAGGTTTTCAAAAGATTCTAACTTACTGTATTGACACACAGTGATCACTATTTCTCCCTGATGTCAATAGTTAAAATAGCATTAATTGACATTGGATTTATATTCATGATATGTTTCTGCAGCAATTCATTAAATTATCCATGCTTATTGCCATAAAAGTTAAATATGGACTAAAGTAGATCGCATATACAATTTTCTAGGAGCCCTGTGTGATGGGAAGGACTCCTCACCACAAAATGACCAATACCTTACTCATTAACTACATGTGCCTATTTATTTAAAATTAGGAGGAAAGTTTGTTCATCACTCTTTCCTAGACGCCTCCTTCATTGCTATGTTCAACATTCAGCTGAACAAGCTGTTAAGTGGGAAAAGGAGTAGGAGGTGACCAGCTTTCCCTTCATCCTTTCAACTAGTGAGCAAAACAGCACACAGTAACTATCAGGGGGACCACATATTTTTTAGTAGCCTGCAGGCTAAACATCCCTCCTCCGTCTACCTGTCTATCTTCCCAATGCATGTTGCACTGTCACTCCAAAAGTGCTCAGAATATGCAGAAATTGCTCCCAGGAAAGCCCAAGGAGCAGAACTCCACATGGCTCTTCCAGGATAGTTAGGTGAATACTAGTACTTCCTTTGCTCATAAAGATGAGCAAAAAGGTCATTTTGTCTCTGCAGTAGACAATGCAATATTTCTTAAGACTGAAGGATCCCAAAGTATCAAATGCCTAAACTACAGACTGCTGATATTCAGGAGAGTATAACAGGGCTTTTGTACTGTTTTTTTACTGCTCCCTTTTCACCACTGTTGGGCACAAGCTACTCAGTCAGGTGGCTCTTTGGTCTGATTTGATGCTAGGTATTTTCCAGAGATCTTAAATAATTTCCAGACTACTGAAACACCTTAATATTTGCGATTCTTCTATGACAAGCCTTGCAGTGTGATGAGGATATGTTCTAAAATGCTCACCGAATTTTAAACCTGATGCCTAAGACACAGAAATATCTGTGTTAATAACCTCAGAATACTTTGAATACATCTATATGAGTGAATTAAACATGTCCAGAACTATTTTCTGGCCAACTGGCCTGGAACGGCTTGAATCAATATATATACACAGACTTCCTAATGGGAATTGTCTCTGGACTGATCCAACTTCTGTAGCCTGTCCAGGAATTTGGAGAGCATTGATAGAACTGGTCAAAACTATGCCAAGGACCCTTCTAGCAATTTAATGGTTCAGACAATCAAGTTTCAGTGCCAGAGGATTTTCATCTGAGTTGTTTAATTTACTTGGGTAGCATTAGCTTTAGGGAATCCAAAAGTCTAAGCTCATTGATAGCCTTTTATATATCATCTACTGTTATTAGCAAGAGGAATAGCACTTTCTTGATAGAAGTACACATCTCCATTACAACAGCTTTGAGATTGTCTCTTCTGAAGAAGCAATCAGTAGTGGCAAGCTTCCAGGTAGTCCTAAGTCAACTGCCAGTCATTCTAGGTCTGAAGCTCTATTGTCACACAGTCCCTGCCAGTTGGACAGGCCTAAAAGCACCAAATGAAATTGTTCATGGAAAGAAATAGGTCAGCAGCCTTCACAGCTGTAGCTGCTTCCTCCTTAATCCTTTGGTTTGGAGCACGCCTGTCCTTATGTTCTCAGTGACCTGTTTGTGGCTGGCACCCCAGCAGTCTTTCCTCTGGGGTGTCTGATCTTGCCCTGGAAGTGGAGTTGGCTGCAGAGAGCAGAGAGATGTTGGGATGAAATAGGACAGCTATGGAAGCTGTATTTTTTGACACTAGAATTCCTTTGGCTTTTAGAGAGGTGAAAATCTCAAACAAAGCCGTCATGAGACACTCTATGAAATGGGAACTTTTACTGTGAAGCTAGGCAGAACACGGCACTGCACTGAGTTTCTATCTGTGTTCTTTAACAGCTGACCACATGCTGTTTTATCATTCTTTTTTACTTATTCTGAAACAGCAGGACTTCTCTCTGAAAGCACAAATACAAACATCTCCTGTGGAACACAACATGATGTAGAACTGGTAGCCAGGGTGGTTTTCTGCTGAGGTGTTCCCAGGCCCTCTGGCCAAGTAGTATCTGCAGACACGCAGCCTTCGGGTCTCAGACCTTGGCTAGTAGTGGGAAGGCCACATGCATAGTCACCATGTCAAGAGCACACTACTCCTGGAGCCCTCACTGTGGGTCCCAAATGAAGCACATAATCAGGCACAGCAATATCTCAATTCTGCATTTCAGGCTGGTACAGGTCTCATGAAAGTCAGAAAATCTTTTTAGTTGACTTTGGCATAGTAGAGTCAGCCAGGCTCTCATCCCCAGGAATGCATGAGCCGAAGGTCTCCAAGTCATGTTGAGAGCTCAGGAAACCACTAGATCCCCATGTTTTTCCTTTATAATTGAGACAGACTAGAGACAGTGAGCCCTGTTCTTGGCAAGTGCAGGTTTCCGTCTCTTTCCCAGCTTTGGCTGAGCAGAGACAGCATCCAGCTCAGCAGCAGCAGCAGCTGGCCTTGCACTCTGATGTAGGATAGTTGCATAATGTCATGTGTTCTCTTCTGTTCTCCTCTGTCACCTCACTGGGGATCTTTCATGATAAAAATGGTAAAAGGCTCTTCTTTTATTTTGCTGACTAGAACATTTTGTTATATTGATTCAGTTCATGAAAGCCCCCCAAGGAAATGGAAAATAGCCCATTATTTTTAATTTCCAGTTGGAAAAGTTACAACACATTTCTATTTATGATGTGCATTTTTAAAAAAAATCTAAATCATCAAATTCAGCACTTATTTTTAGAATGATCTGTTTTTATAGTTAAGGAAAGACTAAGGCTTGAACTTGTGTTTCTCTATATTGCAAGCTGCTGAGGTTCAAAGAGATTATTCATATATATTTTGCACAGAGTTGGTGAGGAGGTGAAACTGCCAAATATCCTGAACTTCTCTATTTTGGGAGAAATGGTGGGCTAGGATGATCTTATAAAATATATTCATGGCTTAAATTGAACAATTTAACACTCTGAAGCTTAAGTAAAAAATTAATAGAAGGCAAATCTTTGAAGTGGTGGCATGTGTGTAAGCCTCTTGTCCCCTGCAGCCAAAAAAAAAAATTCATCAAGGCTTCAGACAAGCAGCATTAAGCATTTGAATTCTCCATAAAAATATTCGTGATGTAGAGCAATTACTTGTTTCTGATATTAAAGTTGCTAAAATGTGTTTATTTTGCCTCTCTCTGTATAATATACTTTGGAATATGTTCTTTAAATGACTCCTGCCTTGTGGTAGAGTCATCTTCTGTGGTGCAATCATGTACCCCCATGCACATACACATGTATTCATATATATTTACATGTACACATACACACACAATGAATAAACAGACTAAATGGCCAGAAATTCTTGGCATTCACTTTGTTATTTCCATGTTGCTCTTGGTTGAAGCACATTTAGCATTTTACTTGACTCGAAAACTTAGTAAGGTATATGGATTAAGGAAAAAAAAGGCAAAAGTTGAAAGGATGAATAGTTTAGAGAATAAAGCATTGGGCACTTACAGTACTGCTGATATTGAATGCAAGGAATCAGTCCTACAGACCTCAAAAGGGTGAGGAACAGAACTCAAACACACCCGGTTTGGTCAGCCCCAAAAACCTTAACCAAACAAAGACATCCCAAACCTGCACCTTGAGTTAAAGAGCTAAGACACTAATCCAGCACAAAGGGCTTTATTCAGACTGTTTACCCTTTTGTATGTATGTATATACAATCAAAACTAATTTTTTTTCAGACCCTGATGTGAACCAGTGCTCTATACACATCTGTGGGGAAAAAGTCCAGCAAGCTATTTCACTGACAAAAGTGATCTTTATGTTGTTTAAAAAGTGGCCTTTACTCTTTGCAAAGTTCCTTTAGAATAAGGTCTGTGAGGAATTTTGTGGAAAACAGAGCTACTTTACAGTATTTTCTTCGCATTGACTCTTTAAACATACTAATTCTGTGCTTTGTTAACTCAGCATTCAGATGTAGAGAAATCCAAAAAGCAGGTCAACTTTCTGTCCCTAACGACAGCTTTCCCTCTGAACCAGCCAATGGCCTGGTCACACAACCTAACCTCCTGCCCTGGAAGATTTATCATCAGCTTTGCATACATCCTTGTCTCTTCGAACTAAATGGGGCTACTCAACATGCCTTAAAATCTAGTGCCTGCATATGCCTTTGCTCAACTGAACCCTCAAGAGTTATTAGTGCCAAGAGCTAATTGTACATGTCATGCTCTTGATAGTGTATCCAAAGTGCCTTAATGCCTTGATTAAACTTCAGGCTCTTTAGGGAAAGGGTGGCCTTTTATTTTCTGCAGTTTTCAGGGTACTGAGATTCTAATTTCAGATGGGGTCTTTGGGTGCAACCATAATATAAATAAATAGAAGACAATAGAAAATGGTGCCACCAAAGAAAATGAAAGATGTGAAAGGTAATAAATAAAGCTAATTTAACCCTTCTGAAAACAACTGATTAAACCAGAAATCAGGTCAGAAATAACACAAAACATGGAAATCTTTCCATAAACATTTTCTACCCTTCTCAGAGGAGCAGTGCAAAGACAAAGTATCACTCATCCCTACCCAAACCTTGGAATGATTTATTACTTCTTAAACAAAAATAAAGACAACCTCTGTGAATTTTTTTTGCAAAGTGTTTTTGCAATACTTCTCAAGAGAAATCCATGCTGATACTAACAAACCTTACAGTGTCTTCTTAACTGGTGAAAATACAAGCTTTCAAGAGTTTCTAGAACCTAGGAATGAATCAAGCAACACATGGGTCCAAACCTTCTGCTTCTTGTCTGTGGATATTAAGTATATTGCTGTGAATATAGAGCTGAAAGACTATTCAGATGCAAGAAGGCAATACTCAATTTCTCCTCCCAAAGACAGTTTCTTTGTCAGAATTAGAGGAATTCTAAAAGGCTTTTCACTTGCACAAAAAGCCGCCTGCCAGCAATGATCATGGTTAAACAAAAAGCATGTCCAATAGAGCAAGCTGCTCATGTGACTATCATTTGCAACTCAGGTACTGGGAGCAAATGCTGGCTGCATACTTTGATCTAAATACACCCCAATTAAGGTTTGACTGATTATCTGTGCTCACGGAGTGGAGGTAGGCAAATTTAACAAATGGGAATGAAGAAACTTGGGCTTATGGAGTAATTTAACAAAGGCAACATAATGGCAATAACATAGGAGCAGCAGACCACCTGCTCCTCAGCTGGGTTCACTTTCTCATGGACCTGTCACACTGCAGAGCTCCTTACACAAATAAAAAAAGAAATAAGTAATTCTTCTGGAGAGCAATTGTTAAACGACCAGTCCTGAAATACACTTTGATGGAAACTTATATTAAGCGACATTTTTTAAACCTGTTTGAGGAAATCAAAGCTCTCATTGATTACAGCAGATGTTTTAACCAAAGCATGCCTGAAAACAGCTAGCATTTCTTACTTTGCAAATTATATGTGTATTTTGTCAAAAAAACTCTGAGGTGCAAGGGAAAATCTTCATGAAAACAGCCTACAGTAAGTAAAGGAAAACATTAGCCTTTCTTTAAGCCCTTTTATATCACAATTTAACATACTTGCCAGAGATTCAGATCTTTGTTATTTGGGTAAGTTATAATTCTATTTTTTTTTTACCTTGTGTTGGCTGCTTTGGCTCTATTAACATACTTGTTTACTTTCTTCTGAGCAACAAAGAGTGGAATTTTGAAGTAATATGTAGAGTAATAAGTCTTAAAAAAAATCAAGTTATGGCATGAGATTGATACCAACGGATCTAGAAAACAAACTGCAATATGAAGTATCTTTCTTATTTTGATGGATAAGAAGAAAGATGTTAAACATAATGGAACAGTGGTATAACTAGTCAGAAGGCTCTTAAAACAGGATTACTAGGAGTGTATTTCACAGTTGTGAGCGAAAAAATGCAGAAAAAAAATCAGTCTCTCAGTATTCCTCCAAAGACTCAAAGACTATTGAGATGGGCTATTTTCCCAGAATAGCTGGCCTGGATCCTAAGGGACTAATTTTACTTTCAGGTGACCTATGGATGTGAGTCAGCACCTTAGGTAAGCATTTGAAAACAGATGCCCATGCACCATTTATTCCTTTCCTCTTGCCACTGATATAAATGACAATTAATATGCACATCTGAACATGCATATTCACTGTGGGACTGCAGACACTAGAGACCTTTGCGTCATTATCATAATGTGTTTTTTTCCCATGAGTAAATTTACTGCTAATTCTTTCAGCTCTCACAACTGAGCATTGTTAAAAATAGAAGAGAAAAAAATATTTGGACACAGTGAGAAATATTAAAGTTTTGGTTAAAAAGATGTTGACATAGATGATGTAAGAGTTCATGTCTAACACTACTCCGCAGACTAGGTTTCCTGGACAGAGCAAGCATAGGATTTAATTCACCTCACTTCGGAAGTCTTAAACATAGACATCCAAACCACTCTGTTCTTTCCTCACTATGGGTAGAGGAAAAAAAAAAGATTTTTTTTTAAGAAGCATTCATCTTAAGTTTTTTAGACAGCTACACTGCTTGAATTGCCTCTAGAGGGGCCTATTTTCCTCCATTACAGTGAAAGTCTAAATAGAGGAGCTTCAGTTGAGATGACTAACTCCTAGGCATCTGCTTTAGGGTAGATCTTCTCTTCCGAATATCCACAGAGCTTTCTTGCACATCAGACAGGCTGTAGTCGATGCATGCTGGGGTACTAAATGCATCAGAGAAGACTGGACCATGAAGGTAAAGGAATAGCTCTCAAAAAATGATGAGAAAAAATGGTTTGGAATGGACCTGGAGGTGAGAGGTTCAGGTCTGGATCTGGACCTGGACTTCAGGATATGATAGCCACTGGAAAAGAGCAGAGGCCAAAATTTGGATAAGGGTTGGCACTGCTCTGCTTTTGCTCATAAAATGTCTCAGGTCAATGCTTGGCACTAAGTGGCAAAAGCAGTGAAAAGCCTAAACACCGTGGAACCAGCTCAGGGTCATGTGTCAGCATAAACTCACAATTTCTTCCATTTATCCCTTTTTTTGCTATCACAATTGGAACATTACTTTAAGGCAGCAGAGATTTAGAGTGTGTGTCTGTTAATCTTTACTGTGAAAATGTTTGTGATAGTCCTTTTACTATCAAGATGTAATGCTGCTGATTAAATTACAAATGACACACTACATCAATTCTTATTAGAGATGCTCAGGTCTCTGAGTATGTACACTCATGTGGCTGATACCCCTCTTGCCCATTTTTCATAACATTCAATTTTAAGCAAAGATTTCAGACTGGACTTGAGGTAATCACGCATTTCACTGTCAATCAAGGGGCTTATTTTTTTTGGCAATGTTTATATGATAGCAGGGGTCAGAGGTTTTTAACCCTACTTCCCCTGATGAACTATTACAATCCTCAGTTGGATTCTGCTGGAAAGGAACATATCCTATTATGCTGCTATCAATTCTTCATCTTGTAGCATCATTTCACAATTCACAGATATGATATCATTAAGGCTGAAATTCTACTGCATGTTGAACCCTTTGTTTATTTCAATACGACCTGAAAGATCTTGGGACTAGTCTTCAGATATGATGAGACCTGTCAAGAAAGACTTTTTGTATACTAAAAATATTTTATTATTTAATGATAGTTTTAGGCCGTATCAGACAGAACTTTTTCAAAACCAGCCGGAAAAAGCAGATTATCTTTTGCAAACAGTTGTCTTTCATTCTTTTTATCCAAAACACAAATACGTTTGGCCGAAAACTGAAAATGTTTCATTTTTAATGTAATAGTTCAAATTTTCTATTATGATGGAGAGAGCTTTCTGTGGAAAAAAAAAGTAATGAAATAATCAGTTTGTTTGCTGAAAAAAATCCACTTTGATGGAAAATGTTTGGTCAAGCAACTTCTTTACAACAATCTGAGCCCTAGATATCTGCTTTATGAGAACTTTATAAGTCCTGGATAACCTCTATGAGTGGATAAACTGAGAAATAGAACATGATAGTTCCTGAGAGTGGCATCTCAGCTATTTTTGTTTTATAGTAGCACTTATGATACTTTAATAATAATAATAAGTATAATAATAATAAGGGTGATAATAAACCCTTTTATTTTTTTCTACCCACTCACAATATGATAAGAACATAAAGGTCCCATCAGTATAATTCTGTAGCAGAAACTTGGCAAAAATTTGGAAGCAGTGCTGTGACAGCAGAGCTGAGAAAACAAAATAGATAAAATTGTTGACAAAAGTAATATGACTCTTGATAGAATAATAAATAGAAGCCACTAAAGCATTTTGGCCAACAAAAAGGTGGCTCCTTTGGATAAAAT
Organism: Neodrepanis coruscans; assembly: GCA_013400695.1. NCBI lineage: Eukaryota > Metazoa > Chordata > Aves > Passeriformes > Philepittidae > Neodrepanis > Neodrepanis coruscans. The sequence goes on along the minus strand of VYZS01005423.1, from coordinate 28,062 downwards.
TCACTTACACAGATATAAGGCAGACTGGATTTTTAGTATGACACTGCAGAGACATAAGGGCACTGACATAGTCCTAGAGTTGCCTTTTAATAAGTAAAGTGTTAGGGGGCTGGGTAACCCATGGGGGTGATACAGAGCTGCTTGCTTCCAGGTCACTGCTTTGAATCTGGCCTCGACTGATGCCAGCTGAGAGTTGTAACTCTTTGATGACTGCTTGGTGGCCTTAAAAACTTTTCCTTTTTTCGGTTCAGCATGAGTGGGTGCTTACTACACTGATGAATGCTATCCTGGTGGCAGGTTTAGTATGGGGACTATGAGGGTGGGTCTGGTAGTCTGTGCAGAATGGGACAGTCTGAGTAGGGCATGTTGCTCTTGCGCCCATAAGCCCGTATATTGACTGCTGTGCTAGTGTAGCCACACTGGCAAAGAAGCTCCTTGCAGTACACCAGTCTTGAGGACAGAGTGCTTTATTTTGCATGGCTATTCTTCAATATCATTCCTGAAAAGCTTTTAGTAAATGTGCTAATCCTAAAAAATTTTTGTTTTCTTACGCCATTTTATGTCTATTCCCCCACCTTGCATACTGTGCACCACCTGGGAGCCCAAAAGCAAACTCATAAAATAGCGTAACACTTTCTAGCTATTTATTTATTTGCTACACTTACTTTCTAATGGAGTGTGTACAACATCATATTTAAAACATGACCTTGGAAACTTAAAAACACATCCATTTCTCCCAAAGAATATACAGCTGCCAGAGAAAAGGGGACATTCAGTAAACTGCATGACACTATCAGCTATTGATAGTCAGTGATTTGTTCTGAATCCAAAGGCTAAACCAACCCTCATACTGCTGTATGTCAGATGCAATTGGTCCAAAGTCAAAGTTTTACAGCTCAGACAGGGCGCACTTTATCCTTCAGGCTGCTACTTAAGATAGCCATGACCCTGAGGAGAACCAGTCAACAAAACAGACAGACAAGAGGATGTGATTTGTATGCATCCCTGAGCCTGCTCAAATCACCTCTGACCTGCAGGTCAGGCTGCAAATGACAGCAGAGTGCATGCACCTGATCAGACAGCACATTCTCATTAGAAAGCCTGGGAAAAGGGGGCAGCTACACTGTGTTTACTCACAGACCAAATGCAATCTACCCAGGAAATGAGAAGAAAAAAGATCAATTTAGCTCAACAGAAGGATGTGAGCAACATGTAAGTATGTTATGAAATTCCATATCAAACTGCTTATTCTTATAAACTCAGACAGCAGCTCTCTGCCTGGGTGAGGCACCAAGAAGACAGGTTAGCAACAAGAAATGGGTATTTATTTGCCATGCCAGAAGTCTTTGCTGGGGTGCATAACCTGTATTCTAATAGAGTGAGATCTACTATCAGAAGCATTTATAGGCTTGATTTGCTGCTGCTACTAGCTAAGTATGAGTGCAGTTTGCTGATTTGATAGTTTTACAGTCATTGTTGCTAATTTACATCAGCCACATATAAATTTATCCAGTAAAGAGGGCTGGATTTATCCAGCAGAAGGGCAGTGTTCACATGGAAATCCAGGCTTTCCTAAATTTCATTTTTTGGATATAGGAGCTTGTCAAGTTATCAGAGAGATCAAACTCATGGTTTCTATGCCAGGCTCCTGCAAATTCTGGAGATAATCCATGCTGATTTTTTGGTTAGGACAATTTCCAGCACATTTGGAGTAAGTTTGGGATTTGAAGGGTGAGCGTGTTTATTGACTGTATTACATTGTGCAGAGACTAAGGGCCACTCTTCATTGGTTCTCAAAGTTGGCATTAGATTTTTTATAAATTTCATCTGGCATTAGACTGAAGGCTGCAGTGCTGCCACATCCATCTATGCTAAACGGGCCTGCCGATGGCAGTGAAGGACCTGTGGCACGGGTACACGGTGTCACTTGTGCAGACACTAAGGAAATGTGATTTGTGCCTCCACTTGTCAGGGGCTGCAAGGACTGCTCTGGCCTCGGCATCAGCTCAGACCTGGGGCTATATGAGAATTATGCTGCCCACCTATTGCCTTAGTCTGAATGGAGATCAGCTTAGCATGCAACTCATCTGCCCCAGCGTTTTCTGCTTCCAGTCCTCACCATGCCATCTCCTTGCTTAGTCCTAGTTCTCCCGTGCTCAGGCAGGAGACATGGCACTGATTGCACCAGGCAAGAATTCCCGCGCAGTCTGATCACAAACTAATCAGAGCACAGAGGATAAATCTCCCCCATGCAATCTTGGAGAACAGCAAATTTAGACAGAGTCCTTCTAGAGCTAATCTATATCTAGGACACACTAGAAGCATTCTACCAATACTCTTCTTGAGTGTCCTGCGAAGTTGCTAGCAAGAAGGCCAGCACTATGACCTACAACTACTCCTTTCTGAGAATAAAACTGAATGGTTTTATCCACTAACTAATGACGGTCCTTGCTAGACATAAACTTTTGCCATAGACGTGAGATGGGACACAAGGCTGAAAGAGAATTTAAGGCTGGTCCTTTGCCTGGGTTGAGTGGAGATTCAGTGCATGAAGGTTAGTTATTTTGTATTTTCCATGACAGATCCACACATTTCTGAGAGATTTTAACCATGGCAATCAGATTCATGCTTTCTGGTGATATTCATGTCAGCAGAAAGCAAAAGGAATTCTACACCGGGGTTATTTTAAGAGGCATCATTCTTGTGAATTAAGTAAGTGACAGACACATTCTGGGGAGGAAACATCCTTAATTTTACACAGGTGTTGAACTTCCACATTATGACATTAATGTATTTTTGCAGTTCACTAGACAATCTTGGTTGTAAGGCATGTCAGCATCCTGAGCTCGAGAAAACAGAGGGTGCCTGTGACACAGTTTCCCTGTGCAGAAGAAGAAAGAAAGGAAGTGTCCCTGTGAGTACCATGAACAGGGTCACAGCAGTCTGGATTCCTAGTAAAATCCTTTCCAGTATGCTGGCCACAGTTTTAGGGAGAAGAATAAAAACAGACTTTGTTGTTGAAAGAACAGAAGAACAAGAGACCAGCTGTACTGAGTGAGACCAAAGGTCCTTCTTCTCCTGTCCCTGACAGTGTCTAGTAATAACTGCTTAGGGAAAGATTATGAGGAGAACAGCATGGAGTGACACTTCCCATGGCAGAGTCTTTCTGCTTTCAGCTATCTATAGGTTAGTAATTTCCTGACACAGACATGGAACACAGACATGGAAAAGTCCACTGGACTTTTATTTTCTGGCTTTGTGTAGTTTTTGAGCCCATTTGGCTTCCACATTCTTTTCTAGAGAGGAGTTACATAGTATGAGGAGCCCAAGTATGCCATATGTGAAGGGATACTTCTGTTTGTCTTAAAATTACACCTAATAATTTCATTTGGTGCTTTTCAATTACCAGGCCAAGAGAAATTGTAAGAGTCTGATTGGACTAGGAAGAAAACTCATGAAACCAGAAAATCTCCCCATCATTTATCTTTGTCATGGTTTCTACTGCTTTACAAGTCACGCAGTTGTTGGTAAGCTGCATCATGCTAATAGGAGCATATGCAAAGTACAAGAAATGACAGCGGAGTCTGGAAAGAAATGTGTTTTGGTATTGTATGTGCACGTGTAGGTGTGTGTACGAGACACCAGACAAGAGATTTTAAAAGGTTACTGCGATGTATCTCTCACAAACTGCACAGCCACTTTTAAAGGCAATGAAAGCTGAGCGTATCACAGGGATATTTTTTCCAACAATGTGGCCAAATACTTTAGTTTCATTTGTGGTTATAATTTTACTGCAGTTTGTTTCTCTGATTTGTCACCCATAAACCCTGACGACTTGCATCTCAACTGTGAGCTTTGCAAAATATTAACATGTATAATGGAGAGATTGTAGATTATGGAGAGTTAGGCAAAGCAGAGTAATAGCTGTTTTCCTCAAGTTTCAGCAATGACTACAAGTAGAGTGGTTTATGTTTTTTGAATCACTGAGCTTTCTAAGTCTTCCGGATAAACTGATCAATTCATATGTAAATAAAATATATCGTGTTCTATAAGAAAAGAGCAGTTGATAAAGAGGATCTAGTGCTGTGGGTCTTTATGACCAAGAGAGGGAAGAATTTCTTTGTGTCACTACAAAATGTTACTCTGCCCCTGAAAGGAAGGAGACAGAAGGCTCGCTCTATGCAAAAGCCTGACTGCATGTGACTGACCCAGCAGGAGAAGGGCTGGCTCTCTTTTCTTCGGTTCCTTCTGTTGCAAGACACAGATCCTAAGTACATGCCGCCGGATGCCTCTGCCTGATTTCTTGGGGGTATTCAGGCCCAGTGATACATTTTAGAACAAGAAGGGGAATGAGCGGATCAAAAATGCTCTGCTGAAAATGAAGCATAGCAAATACATGTGCATTTCACTTCTTTTACGGTACACACTGATAGTGACTCTTGTTCTTGTTACGAGAAAAGATTTCCTCCTTTTCCTTTTTTTTCCCTTTTGAACAGCAGTCCTTATTTAAAATTATCTTGTCCCTTCTGAAATGTGCTTTTTCAGGGTGAGTGAGCTTAGAACAGCTTGAGAAAAAATACAGTCCTTCCAAGCTGGACTGCATGTCATCAAAGTGCCTTTCCCCTTAGGATTTTATGGAATGTTACCTCACTTTATGACAGTTCACATCACAGTGTAAATGCTGAACATTTCTGTAAGTCAGGAAATGCACTGTGAAATGTCAGGCAGAAGATAAAATCAATAATCTGCAAGTTACCAAAAGAAACAAAATTCATGGATGTCAATAGTTTTTGGATCAAATGCAGAATGGACCAGTTTGGAATGGCTGAACACTTTTGGGCTCTTTTTGTTTAAGTCACATATTCAGACAGAACCGAAACGTGAACCTCTGAGCAACTAGGAGCATCTTTACAGACACTTCTTCCATGTCTTATTCTTTTAGCTGAAATGGTGAGATTGAAAAATTACTTGTTTTCTTTTGTGTCATGCCCTGGATGTATGTTCTGTAACAAAGTTAACTTGTATTCTTAACAAGCAGAGAAAGAAATCTTTGAACAATACCCACCTGAGATCAATGGTGTATTTCTTTTCTGCTCAGACCTGATTGCAAAATCGAAAAATGAGAATTGGGATTCTGTTGGAATTAAAAACATGTAAAAAAATATTTTAGAGCAAAAGAAAAACTTTCATAGAAGTCTTCTGTGCAAGTCTGAAAGTGAAAAATGTAGGAATACACATCTTTTTGCATTTTTTTTTCCTAAATTAAATACTTGAAACTAAAATTGATTTTTAATGTATATCAGCACTGAAGGACTTTTAGCACAGTTGTTCAGTTTTGACTTTCAGTTTTGAATTGAAAAAACATAATATTTTTATGAGAATGTCCTCCCCTCACAATTTCCCCTGAATACAATTATAGTTACTTTTCAGACAGCTCTATTGAAAACCTCAGATGGCATGTCCAGGAAAGAAACGGTATTGTACTGGAAGTTCCCATAGTCACTTTAAACTTTGAAATATAAGAGGGAAATGTACTTCGCACTGGGATTAAAGCAGGATTCTGGGGCACAGAATAAGTAAAATAAAATCGAATGTTAATATGTTTACTGAGTTGTACTTATTTATGTGCAGGCTCTTGAAAAAAGAATACCATTGGAAAACTTGTAATATAGGTGTAGCAGTTGTTGAAATATCTAGATACACTGACAGATATATAGCTGGAAACATAGTGCTTCCCAAAAAATGGGCAAGGGATAGATATGGATCCTTTCATCAACTCAAATGAAAAATTTCCCTGGCAAAGCCAGGCGAGTGAAAACATCCCGATACAGTGATGTACAGTGAAGGCTAAAAGGTCAATGACTGCAGCTAAAAGTTATCAAGATAATTATTGCTAATGCCTTGACTGGGGAAAATAAGGACCAGCACGGAAGCTTTTCAGCTTTGCGTCCCTCTCAGCCTTGGGAGAACTCCTCTGGCCAGGATTATTTTACTGATATAAAGGGCTTTGGGCTTTATAAGCGCCGCACCTGCGGTCCTGCCGTTCCTTGGGGAGTCATTCAGCGAGCTGGCAAACACGGCGCTCCCGACATCAAAAGTTCCCACTCTCCCTCACGCCTTTCAGCCGCGGGTCCCTCCCTCCCCTCTCCCCGGGCTGCTGCCCGCGGCCTGGGGAACCTCTCACTTTTTGTCCTCTCCCGACCCTTCTGGACCACATTCTATGTTTTTATTCAGGCCATCTGCTCGCCGAGGAAGGGAGAACGGCTGCTGCCGCTGCCGGACCCATGGCCGCTCCTGGCAGTTCTCTGCCCATCCACGTTGCCTTTCCAGCCAGCCGTGGTCGCTGCCCGCGCAGGCTGGCGCTGGACAGGCGGGATTTTATTTTCTCTTAAATATAGACGGCGAGGGGTAGGATAGTGTTGGCGGCCTCCCCCTGCTCCCCCGGAGTGGTACAGTCGCCTTGTTCCTGACAGAAGTCTTTCTAAAGACCTGCTCAAGCCTCACTAAGCAGCTGTGAGTTAGGTCATTTTCCCAGGAGTTTTACATGTGGAAAACCGGGCATTAGGAAGGCCTCAGAAAAGGACACCATCTGGCCCCAGTGAAAAAAAGGATCATGACACTTTCTGTGGTACCAACAGGCCCTGATGAACCATAAAGGAATTCAGGCCTCGACTGTGATCCGATGGTGACTGGCCCAACAATCCCCCCCGTGACAGCCTCCCCCATTCAGCCCCGCAGTTATCTCATAGCACAATGGACTTTTGTGCCACGCTGTTTACCGGGGGCGTCGTCAAATCCAGTCGAATTTCTGGGCTCGGCTTCAGCGCCCCTGCTCTTTGCTGGAACATGTAACAAACATCGGGAGAGATAAGGACACAAAGAAAGCAGCTTTTTTTTTTTCCCCTTAGCTTTTTTCTCTCTCCTTTTTTTTTTTTTTTTTTTTTTTTTTTCCCCATCAATGAAACCCCCTTGCATTTCTTTCACTGTATGGTGGAAAAAAGACTAAGGCTCTGTAGTGGCTGCAAGAAAGATCTTCCTCATCACCCCCCAAGATAAGTCAGACTGTGGATTAAGAGGAATTTGCACTACTGTTTTCTAAAAGTGAAATTTAATTAATTAATTAATTAATTAATGTGGGTCAGGATTTACAGCTTACATGGACTTTCTGTGAGAAAATAAATGGATTTGTGCAATTTTTTTTTTTTTTTAGCTAACATCACTATTTTCTCATTTTGATTTTGGAATAATTTCTGTCTAGGTAAAAAAGAATTTTAGTATTAGCAATGTTGGATTTATCACACTTTTAATTTTGTGGCCTGATTTCAATGTGTTATTGTTATATGTATATGTATATTGTTATATGTTATATTGTTATTATATGTGGATGTGTCTTAATTAGTTTGTACACTGGGGTGCAAGCTCTGTACAGCCACAAGCTCTGTAGCCTCTCTTGTCTCCCCCCACAAAAGATGCTACCTTCTCCCTGCCATTCTCACCCTTCTGCCCCGATCCCGCTGCAAGAGAGAGCCTGGGAAAATAAACAGACGTTGTAGCGTGCCCCCAAGGTCACTGCATTGACCTTGAAAGGGTAGGGGGTACCAAAATCCAGACTCAAGGAGCCTGCAGAGAAAGAGACCTGCTGCCTACTGCACAAATCCTCAGTTTAACCCAGTCTTCGTGGTGCTTCCACTCTCTGGGCTCCCGTGGCAGCACTGGTGGTGAGGACATATCTGCTGCTGGCACCCTGAACTAGACATGCTCCTGAGGTCAAACCCAGCAACTTTGACATCATGAGGAAACTATCCAGGAGCTGACACAGCTCAGGCAGCAAGGACACATGGCTCCCTGTTAGGGCTAAAATGGACTAAATTTGGCTGGAGGTTTTCTGCATGCTGTGACTATTCAAGAAAGATCTCAGTCTCACATCACAGGGATTTGACTGAGTTATGACTGACTTTCATTCAAAATAAAAGACAGATACAAGATGTGAATCTGGATATTTGTCTTTCCAGTCTTGTGTTTGTGCACCCACCAAGAGGGCATTTCTTGTGTCCAGCTAGCTGCCCTCACCCTTCTGTGCTGCTGCCCCTGCAGAGCCTGGATTTCCTAGGTGTGAAGGTGAGCAGGCATGCACAGCCAAAGAGTATCTGCCTCACACTGACAGTATGTGACAAATAACAGAGGTGTCTTCAGGGACCGAAACACCATCTATTCTTCTTTTGGGAAGGAGAGAGGAGAAACTGATATATCTAGGGCTCTCAACAAGATAGTACTAGAGATGGATAATAAACCACATCTCCTGTAGTATCAGCCCAATACTTTGTTTTTGTTAAAGCAGATCTTCAAAGTCTTGCCAGCTCATTTGAATACCTAATGAGCTTTGCACACCCAAACAGAGGTAGAGGGGGTTGGGGAAATGTTTAATTTTGAGGTTTCACACATTGCCTTAATTGCTGACCTCAAACAGCAGCTATTTCTTACTTGTAGCTTCACTACAGTCTGCTTATTCCATGGGCCTCCCCAGCACAAAAAAGTGGACCTCTCCAAATGGCCCTGTATTATCCAACATGTACCCAGTAGAATACGAGATGGCAATCAACAGTTTTTAATGAGATCAGTCCTTCTCTCATTTCCCCATGCTTTTACTACCACAGGTAATGTTTTGTTCTCCATTTCAACAAGAAGAAGCAGAAAGAAGAAAACGATGGAGTAACCACATCCAAGTAAAACATTGTAAAACTTTCAGTGAGAGAAGATTCCACTTACTGCTGAACCAACACATTATTTGACAAGATGGTGTATTAAAGACCAAATACCAAAATGATTTTAAGAAAAGGCTAGTTTGTAGAAGAATTTATATTTTATTTTCGAGACAATGATCCCATTTTCTCTGGGTCACAATCTCTACCTATATTTATTTATGGCTCCCAGTAAGTAGAGGATTACAGTTTATGCATGCTGGCTTCTATGTGTGCTACACTGAGAGATGTTAGAAAGGAAGAGCTTGACTGTGAATGAAAAAACTGTGTATGTTTGGAAAGGTCTAAAGATGAGGTCTGCAGCAGCTTGTATTCACTTCCTGAAGTGTTTTTACAATTATGCACAGAGTTGTTTATCCTATTATGAGTTGCACCTTTTCAGAGGTTTTGCCGCAAACCACTTAAATGAGAAAACCATCAATGACACTCTGAGCCTAGTAGGAGGGAGATCAGCTCCTGGCATGGGTGTGCAATGACTACCAGCTGACCTGAGCGCCTGGTGACCCCCCCAGTGAGCTCTGGTGTCCAAAGGGTTTTGGGGGGCTACAAAGAACCCTGGTTAAAATTGGTATCCCAGACTCTTCCTCCTGCTTAGGGGTCTGGGATACCTTGATTTCTTCTTAGCTCTGCCACCACAAAAGATATTTATCTAGTCTACTGGCACCTGTTTAAAACAGAAGGAAGACTGGAAGAAGGAGGACTTTATCATGCAAATAGTTAAACGTTCTGTAATCTGGGGTACACGTTTACTTTTTATTCAGAAAGCTCTGCTAGCTGTAATGAAAAATGTCAGGCTCTTTTAATAAAAGAACAATTTGAAAACTTGATATATCACAAAACCATTAATTTTAGCTATTATCTGTTTGACACTTTTCATAGCAACGATTTCACTCTGTAACATGCTTCCCGAGGATTAAAATGATTTTAAAGGATTAAAATGTTAATTAAAAATATAATAGAAATATCAATCGCTGAGAAGACCAACATAAGTATTTGTCTCTTTAACTGTATAATCATGCTGCTGACGTTTCCTCCTGACTCTACAGTTTGGAGCTCCAGTTCGTGAGGAGGTAAATGACAGATCCAGGAGCAATTCTGCTCTTTAACTCTTTGACAATGCATCTGTTTACACTTGACAAAGGCAGCGTTATGTCCTTGAAATTTCTAAAGGTCATTGTTAAT
>VYZS01005423.1:0-18094 GCA_013400695.1 Neodrepanis coruscans | reverse complement strand
TTTTTTTTTTTTTTTGTGCCAACTGTGTCTTTCTTAGCTTGTAAGAGCACTATTCCCGGAGAGAGGCTGAAGGGGGTGGGTGCAGGCAGGTCCAGCAAATTCCATGTGACCAGTTCAGCTGCAATAATCTCTTTTCTCCTTCTGGTCCAAGCTACACATGAGAGCACTCTAGTGTCTTTCATCATTATTTGTCACCCTTTTGTGTCGAGCAACTTATATCCACAGCCATTCCAGCAATTAAAATAAAAAAGGACCAAACATTATTCACAGTGAATAGCTCTGAGACCAGTGACATCAAGTACCAACCAGCTCACTGAAGACTGAGTACCTGATGTCCCTACCCCTGGAATATTTTATGGAGGGAAAAGAATATGCAGACCAAACTCAAATCCAGCAAACACTCAGCTATATGTAGAGTTCAGAGCCTGCTTAAAAGATAGGCTTTCTACAGCTATTTGTCTTACACATTCTTAGTAATGACAGGAGAGGGGAGTGGGGCAGAGGGGTGAGTAGACAAGCTCTCAGCTACTGTACAGCTAACTTTAAAAGACTGACACCTTCAAAGTTTAGGCATATGTTCAGGCACCTAAACAGACCACAGGGCTGCATTATCCGCATCCATCTTCTCAAATACTGTAATTTAGGAAACTTTTGTCATCAGTGGTCTGACAAAGTTAAACTTTTCTGAGGCACTTTTCAAGTGAATGAGTATGACAGAGACCCCCTCACTTTTTCCTTTCTGTGCAATTGCCTTCCCTGTGCAGCGACTGTGAGCGGGAGCAGGGGAATTTGTATACCTAGGCAGATACAGCTCCTTCTCCACCTGATCAGCTAAACAGCTATTCATCTTCTAGAAGCTGATTGTTCTCTATACAATATGCTCATTTTCCTTTCAGAACAGCACAACCCTGAACAAATCATTGGCTTCAATTTCTCCTAAAATATTAAGAAAAAGTGTATTCTTTTATTTTCAAATGGTCTTCAGAGTGAAATGACTTTGAGATAATAATAATAAAAAAACTCCACACCACCAGCAATGCATTTATGTTGTATTTCTTAGAGCCTGGATTAATACGCTAAGATATGCACAATGGCACAAAGAGAAATGATTCTTTTGGCAACAAGAGAAGGAAAGAGATTCATCTATTTATGGAAGTGGACTGGTTGTCTAACCTTGGAGTTGTGTGGGGCTATCTGGAGATATTAATTAGCAATTTCTGCAGTGAACACATAAATACTCCATGGTGTTCAAAAGGCTACCACATCCTTTTAAAATTGCTCAATTAGTTAATTAATGGCACTGTTAAAGAAATGTTCTTTATTTCTAATTATGATTTGTGAGAATTGAGTTTTCGGGTTCTGATTGTCAGGCCTCTTCTGCATTAGAGATCCATCTGCTATCAGCAAAACTTCCTTCTTTTCAACAGGTAGAACTTTATATAGCATCATAAATTTTCCCTTACCCTTTTTTTTTTGAAGAAAATGAACACACTGAATTATCTAATTTCTTATGATAGAGTGGAATATTCCGTAATTCTGAATGAATAGCAATAGTTTTCTGGATTATTTTCACATTTTTCCAACATATTTTTTGAAGTGGCTAAAAGAATGGGGACAATATTCTAGTAATGTTCTCAGTGGTGCTGTTTAGATGCAATTCACTTCTCTGTTTGATATTCCCCTGCTTTTAAATTTACTATCCCTCACAGCCAAAGCACTGGACTGGGAGATTTGCAATGGTACGTAATATGGGCATTAAATGGGTCAGTCTGGGCCAAGGGATTTGGCTCTTGTGAGTCAAAAATTAATTTTTTTTTTTTTTTTGTTCTGAGATAAATTACATCATGTTTAGAATATCAATAATTTTGATGTCTCAAGCAACCTAGACTACTCTGTTCACCTGACCTGCCCCTGTCATTAACCTAGGACTGCACAAACTTTGAATCACCACTAAACTTTACTACAACTTATTTATATTTTTTCCAGACCACTTTTAAGGTATCAAACAACAATGAATAGACAACAGATCCTGGCAACACTGTGCTGGAAGCTTTCTTTCTGAGGTTGTCACATCCATTACCTTGTGTTAGTTCTTCTCCTGGGTCTGGACACTAGTCTTCAGAAACTGGGGAGCAGTTAAATGGACAGTGACTGTTCAAAATATTCCTCTGACATTTGTCTACTTTAGTAACCCATCCAGTATGTGTTGCATGAATTTGTCACAGTGCTGCTTTTAAGGCACTGACATACTGGCTGAGGTGCTGCCCTTGGCTCTGAGCTGGAGGATCTAAGGGCTCTCAGACTCTGGTAAGAGATTTCTCTCTTGTCCCTACAGACAATTCCCCACTGAGGGAAGAGAGGAAACTGTAAACTTGAGACTGGGAGAATTCCCAACTATTCTTTCTCTGGACAGGCTCTATGCCTCTGGAAGAATGGGATTCATCTTCTGGGGCTCAGTCTGTGCAACATGTCCCTGGTGAGGTTTGTGTGGGTAAACTGTGTGCCTTGTATTGTCTCAGAGGGTCTCTGCCCTTCAGTTTGAGCTCACAGATGCAGAAGAAAGCTTAATTTATAAGCATTTTTTAAAAGCCAAGAGAGAAGAAAAAATACTGACATTGCCAAGGATATTTTTCTGTTTACAAATGACATGAATAAAATAGTGATATATTAAATGCACTGCTCTGTTTGGACCAGATGCTTTTGATTTGTGAAAAATGACCATACTTCTCTCCCTAGGAAATCCAATCTTTTGCTTTAATGCGAGTTATGAATGAAATCACCATTTTTACATTACTTTTAAAACTTGAGGCACTGAAGAGGAATGCTGTTAGAAGTTTCCTCAACTTTGGTCAGTGCTGAACTGTTTGTAGAGATGTCAGCCACAAGATTGGTGGCTGAACCTAGCAGGTTGCATTCAGAATGGCTGTTTTCAATTTGAAAGGAACTGGATAAAGTGTTGCAAACACTTGAAGCCATGCATTCTGCATTACAATGAAAGTGGTGTCATTATACACATTACACTCAACGACAGCTTCCTTTTTAATGCAAGAAGGACATCATAATCAAAATCTGCTGAGTGTAAAGGACAGGAAGAAAAAATCCCAAACAACCCCCAGACACCCTGTAACTAGTGTTGTGGACATGGCTTTTTCCCACTGATGCTCCATAACTTGCACATGATAAAAATATGTGTTTTCAAAGTAACCTCAAAAAGGATGTGTGGGAAAGGTCATAGCATAACTTGCTTCTCTTTCTTTGCCTTGCTTTTCTTTTAGTAAAACAGCACATGAAGCATATGTAATAACAAAATAGCTCCCATGCAATGCATGCACCATTGTGTCACCACTGTGAACTAGAAGCCAAAGTCATATTGTCACAGATGGGTGTGGATCCTCCGAGTTCATTCCTCAGAAGATAAGAAGTCCAGAGCTGGAACTAGCAAATCCATTGGGCTGCCTGAGATCTCATACATCACCCAGAAAAGCCTTTTTCTTTTGAAATCCCTTGTCTCCTCCAGCACTTATTCATCTGGTAAGATATTTAAATCAGAAGTAGCTGTTTTCTTTTCTCCTATGTAGACAAACGGTGAAGTGAGTGTTCAAATTGTAGGCAAATATCTAAATAATTTTCATTCCTGGGATTTGGGAGTAGGTTCCATTTTTGCTATTTTCAAGTGGAATAAAAAGGGACTGTTATGGATTAACCAGGGAAAAGTGGGGAGGAGGGGGCATCTCTTAAAACTTTTTTTTTGCTTTTTCCTTAAAGAGATGAACAAGCAAAATGGGTGGACCCCTAGTGGCATGGAAGGGTCATCAGTGGAGTGGGGCCATGAGTGTGGGGTTCAGCAGAGCTATTGCAGGGCCGGGCTGGCCTCCCGTGGCGGGTGGCAAGTGCCCCTGCGGGCGGTGCCGCCAGTGCACCCGGGCCCCCTCTGGGTCCCTGCAATGCTAGCAGGGTGGGAGGTGGCGGTGGTGGCCCCTTTCTGCAGCGAGTGCTGTCCTCGAGTGTTGTGGCGGCAAATGCCACCATGTTGCCTTGTGGTGAGGTCCGGAGATGGGGTGGTGTCCCAGTGCCATGTGACACCGAGTTGGGCTGCTGACCAATGGGGAAGCAGTGCACACTGGGAAGGAAGCACAAGAAAAAACGACAACAGACACCCTATAAAATGGGCAGAAATAGAAGTTGTCTTTCTCTCAGCTCTCTTGGCACAGGCAGCAGCATGGTGTGACCACAGCTCGGGCAGTACCAGCAGAGGACCACACGGCTCCACGCGACAGTGACAGGAGTGTGATATCTCTTCCCTTGGGTCCCCCCCAGGGTTATCCTTTCACTCTCTCTTGATATTCCAGCAGCTCCGGAGTGGGACCCTGCCGCATCACCTCCCCAGCACTGTCCACATGGCAGCACTCCTTCCTCCCCTTCCACAGCCTAGCAGCCGGCCCAGAGCAGCAGAATGGTCATTCTTTTTGCGGTTATTATTGTTGGGTTACTGTTTGTTAGTGGTTTACACACCTTTAGCCTATATATTCAATAAATTGTTTTGTTGTCGTCTCCTCTATTACGTTTCTCTTAGTAACATCCCCCAGTGTCCAAACTAGGACAGGGACAAAGAGAAAGCTTTCCTTGAATGGCAGAGTTGCACTATGTTGGTACAGGGTAAAGCACCCTAAGCCCTTCTTTCTTGGTGTTAGACTCCCAAGGCCAAGCTTGACTGTCATTTGGCCATCCTTGACAGTCACTTGGCCATCCTTGACAGAGCAAAATTTGAACTAAGACTCTGACTGAGATTCTTGCCCCTGGATAAAGTGAACAAGAAATATTTTCCTAGATGAGTTTTAATCAACCCTTTACTTAAGTGTCATCAGCTGATTTGCCCTGTAATAGCCCGAACATTAACTGAAGTCCTCAGGGGTACTCAGAATAAAACTCTCATCTTCACTGTGAAAAAAATGTCAACATCAGGTGTAAGAGAGAACACACTGACCAAATGTGTTTATTTTGTTTAATTCTTGGAAAAAGATCTGCCAGTGCTAGAACACTAATATTTTAAAGCATCTCCCTGTAAATTTCAGAAGGAAAAACAAAATACTGTGAAGCAGATAAGTCTCCATTTTTTCACCCTTGTAAGCACAAACTTTCACTTAGCTTCCCACCACGTACTATAATGGGAATAGAGGTGAGAGGAAAGGTTGTTTACCCAATGTTTTCTTGAATGCTAAATTTTGCCACTGGCTGTTTTGTCGAATAGGATGTGCAACAAACACAAGGTAAAATGTGCTCCAACAGCAATGAGGCAAGAACTGAACACTTCTAGAAATCCTACTTTATGTTCAAGAAACTATTGTAGAACATCTGAAGAATTTTAGATATAAGTTATTTGTTGGAATACAAATGTATAATTTTTCAAAACACCATTTCTGAAAAGACAGAACATAGCAACATTTAAGCATGTTTTGGAGAACACAGTTCGAAATTAATTGAACTTATAAGTTGAATTCATACCTGGTCTTTCTGGATCAGAATATGATGACACATATATTTAGATTGTGTTCTTATAATAACTTCGGTCAATCAAATTCCAGAGTATTCATGTTGTTATTTAATTCAGTATTTGATTCCATTTTCCTTTTGTGGACCTTTCCCCAAACTCTCATCTTAACATATTTTTGTGGCTAATATATTGATAACCCCCCCCCAACAAAACTACGAAACTTTGACAAGACTGGGGGCTACAGAGTGGAAAAAAAGAACTCCAAAATGAGGTGGAAATAGAAGTGATGTGCATTATTCTAATATATATTGAAGGGCAGCTTTTTTTCACACTTTCTTACCATATGCTGGCTATTTTCCTAAAAAATGGATAAAAGACATATATTTCATACGTGAAGAACTTTAATGAGAAGTTAAACTTTCTTAATAATGGAATTAACTGTTTCTTTGAGTGCTGTTGTCATGGACCATGTTTCATTATACCTCTTTAGTAAAAAAGTCCACAAGCAAGCAAGGAAAGGACATTGCAGCACCAAAATGAGGGAAGGCAGCAGGCAAGAGAAAATTGGGGTTTGGAGGGGAAACTCCAACTGATTGAATGGATCTCTAGGATCAAGAAGAACAGCACATATAAACATACAGTTCACTGACTTCATCTTCGTGGAAACACCACCGTGCTCAGGGCAGATTTAATTCTGCCTCATTGGGATTGCAGTTAATGGAATTGGCAAATAATATACAAAATGGAAAAAGCAGTAGACCTCAGCTGCTTGCACGTATATGGCTTTCATCCCAGCAAAGGGACACGGCATTACTTGAAAAGCACATAGAGTGGGATTTGAAGGGATGGTGTGGTACTCTTAAATCCCTGTGACTGCAATAGCCTGGAGGAACAGAGTGCTCTTTGGTGTCATATGTTTTAGGAGACAGGAGTGAAATATGAGTCATGAGGGACACAGCACTGACTTGCAATGGGAAGTAAGGGAACCTATTGTGCTTGAAAGACTCAGACGTGGCACTTGAGAATTTCCTGCCACTGAGAAGACACAGGATTGATTTCAGCTACTAAAAGGTTTAGTCTTTATTTACCATAGGACCTTTGCCAACTGCCACTGCCCACATTCACAGGTAGTCCTTGGAGCAAAGGCAGTTGTGACAGAAAGGTATAAAATATTTTAGAAGCAGATTCCCATCTAATATATCTCAGTGTTTATCTACTGTTGTGGTATGGCCAAGCTATAATACTGAAGGTCCTAATCCCCAGAGAGCACCTAATGAGGTGACTTTGAGGTTTCTTACTTGGTCCTTCTCTGACAATCTGGAAAATACCTGTGTGGGTAAAAGGAGCACAGACACTTTCAGTCACAGAGACCTGGTCTTCATTTGGTTGATCTTCTTGATTCCTCAGTAAAGATTTCCAGAATATACTTTCTGCTCCTTTAATTGGTGCAGAAAGCAACAGCATTAGCAATAGGATTTCTCTGCTGCCTTGGGTTGGTGGAGAAAACTTCCAGTGGCTGTACTTCAAGATGCTACTTCAGTCCAAGAACTTGAGTGGATTCAAAGAAAGGATTTATCGTTCATCCAAACACCCTGGAATTAGTCAGGATAAATTAGCTATACTGATAGTAACTTTTATTTTCAGTGCCAGGGCAGGAAAATCATACATTTGCTAGGTTTAAGAAAACACTTTGATATGAGAAGGATATTTAGTAATTATCCGGGATATAAAAATTTTGTATTTCTTTTTGTTTCCTGAAATCCAACCTGGTGGCTCTTCCTGAAGAAAACAAAATCAGGCTAGATGAACCATTTGCTTAATTTGTTTTCACATCTCATGTTTGTGGCTGCTTTTTATCAGAATCTTGCAGTGGGTGTGGGGAGAGGTCTGCCTCTTGAGTGGCACCCACCAACAAGTCCCCATGAGCACTGGATGCTGCTGTCTGTGTGCAGCTAATAACCAGAAAGGTAAGTGTGAAGAGATGAACCAGTCGTCCAGTATAGCTGATGAAAAGGTAGAAATTTAGTCAGTAGTAATGCTTTCATGAATGCTAAGCTTTGGAGGGATGCAGAGGGCAAACCTTGCCAGCAGTGAAGCAACATGGCCTCAAACTCTACCACAAAGTATTGTGGAAATTACACAACCTAGTCACACACACACACAGATCCACTGTGCCTGCAATGTGTTATTTGATGTATCATGGAAGAGCTGAACCCTCCTCTTGGGGATCATGGATAATACCAAAGGGGTACGGTGCTTTTTCTTTTGGCCTGGTGGGTAACAGGAGCTCGTATACTAAATAAGTTATCTGCTAGGAAATGTAGGTGTGCTGCTCCTTCAGAGAGTCTGTGGGATGGTAATTCAGAAGTGGTGGGAGCTGATGGCTAGCGGCACTGCACAGGGCTTCTGGGGACAGGCAGAATCCTTTGCAGTGTACTTCAAAGGGGGTTCTCAGTTAAGGGAAAAAAAAAGGATAGATTTTGAAGTTTCTTTCTGCCAGAAGGCTTTACTGTGAGCCCCTGAAGTTTTTTTTTTTTTTTTTAATAATCAGGGATGAGATAGGTACATTTTCTTTCTTTTCTGCTTAATTTGGGCAGATGTATTTTGGACTCTGTGTAAATTCTTGTGAGAGGGGAAGACCAAATATACCATTTATTTCTCGTGTTGATCTGGTTTCTTGTTTATTTATTTATTTAAAATTAGAAACTGAGCCTTGAAAGATATTTACAAGGAGACCGTAACCACTGATTTGACATTCATTCAGCACAGATTCCCAAAGTCTGCAAAATTATTCTTTGTCATTTAACATAATTCTTTGCTGTATTGGACTGAAGGAGGACCTTTCATGGCTGAGCCTCTACCTTTTGATACATTCATCTTCACTTTTCTTCAGGATTCATCAGGTGCATCAGATCAGGCATATCCCTGATCTTGTAATGAATTGGCACTGTTTTTCACCTCTTTTTCTCCTCTTCTCCTCATTAATTTCTGCCCAAGACCTTCTGAATGAAAAACAACTCTATCAAGTGAGAAACCTTCAAGTTTTTGTGTTTTGAAAACAATATTTGTCCAGGATCAGGAAAGAATTGGATGCTTCTCTTGCACCTGCATCCAGTAATACAGTACTCTCCTGGGTCGCAATTAAAATGCCTGTTGCTGCAGTGGGAATATTCTCTGTGGTCACTGGGGGCTGGACAGGACATGTGCAGCAACCCAGGCCTCTTGGATTTGTGACCTTATTCAGAACCCATGAGGAGGCGATTAATTTTCCTGCTAACCACCTTGAATTGAGTGGTATGTTAATGACGTGGGAGAACTGAGAGCTCTTTTGATACCCATCGGCAACATCTTCCAAATGACATTGTGCTGTTTGCCTCAAATCTCTGGGATTCACACTTAGAGTGGCTTGTGACATGGAAGTCTGAAAAATTTCATACTATAGTCCAGAATGGGACAAACAAACAGGTGCTACTTTAGGTACAACTTAACCCAACAGATCATTTCAGAATAAAAGTGCTTAATTAGAATCTGCTGATATAAATTTTGGAATTTTTAAAAATCGTTCCCTCAAGTCACATCCGATTTGGAGCTGGGAATGTCACAGCTTGCACTCATAAAGTTCAGACTAAATGCTACTTCCTCAGGTCTTATAACCTTTTCTTACACTGACATACTATTAACTGCTTGTACTAATCATGGTGAACAGGTTCATGCATTGAATTACAGCTTGATATGATAGGAAAAAATTTCTCCAGATGCATGAAGAAAGCTTTTTTGACCTAAAAAATGCACCCTGGGTAAAATTCAGCCCTCAATTTTCATGGCTGTAACTTTTTTTTTTTTTCCTTTGGTATGAAAAATAAATTACTTTAAAAAGTGGTGATGCTAGTTGGTACTTTAAGTGGCATCATAACCTATTTGTACTCCATGATTCTATTTTGGACATATTATAAAAACATAATGCTTTGAACTTTGAACCTTTCAGGGATAAGACTAAACATTTTCTCACAGTATATACAGAGAGCAAAGTAAGACACGCTGACTGACTGTTATTTCTCAGTCTATAATAGCAAAATATTATCAGATTCTAGAGAGGAGTGATGGTTCCACATGAATTACTGATGGTGCAGTTTGTGTTGCTCTATGATTTTATGTAGCTACAGTAACTACTATCTGATCCATTTTAAATTTTTAATTTATTTCAGTCAACAAGGTTTAATCTTGCAAGAAGATTAAAGAAAATACAATTTTTTTAAGGCCACCAAGCAACTTTCCATTAAATCCACCCATAAGTTGAATGCCTTGAAAAGACATGTGACTTGTTTGGTGCTGACCCTAGCAGAGTATGATATTAATAGGTTATTGACTTGGTAGGTCTTAAACAGCCAGAGGGAACATCATTTGCAGTAGCTGCAATGCACTGGAGGTTTGTTTCATTGATTGTGCTGTTTAACCCATCATCTTCAGGCATTTAAACAATGATATACGCTTGACAAACCTAATATTTCATTCTCTATCTGGGGACCAAGAAACAGAAATTAAAGGAAAGAAAAAGATAACTGGACAGATACATAGCAGAAAATGATGATAAATGAGAGGTGAAAAGCCAGACAGATAAAAGCTAAAATTTAGGAATGTGCCGTAACTAGGAAATATATAAAAACATAACAGAATTTTCTATGAGAAAGGTGAAGAAATGATAGCAAATAATGAAGTGTTGAAAGACTGAAAGTTAGCATGAATTTTGAAAATTTTTGTAAATTAGGGTTTTTTCTGCTGTATGCTGTGCGGGAACTTAATGGGGTAAGTAGTGTATTGGGAAGAAACGGCTCTTTCCATTTACAAGAAGTAATGTCAAATATCAACAATGTGCTGAGCACATTCAGTATTAACTGAAGGAAAACCCCCTTGATTTTCAGGACCAATGCTAACTTAGCAGTAAAGATAAATATAAGACCAACAATAGTAATAATAATAATGATCAGCTTCTGTGTATGAATAGTTAAGAGTATTACACTGAAGGTCCATCTGAGACAAATTTAAAATATTGGTTGTATCATGAGCTGTTGCGTGTTTCTGCAGCTGAAGGGGAAATGCTGGAAAAGAAATTATATTTTGCCATCTTTCTGGCATAGTTCCATTAGAACAACACAACTACATTATAGGAGCTCCTCAATGTTTTTTTTTAAAAATTGTATGCAACAAATGTATAGGAAGAACACAGGGTGGCTTCTCTTCTAATAAAACTAAAATCCTTCTGTGAGTCAGATGTGAGTCAGAGCCATACCTCTACTATGTACTAATAAAACATCAGATATAACAGATAAATAGGACTCAATAGCACAGCTGGGTTTAATTTAGTTAGGTGTCCAGTGTGTAGGAGCAGTGGGATTCACCTCACTTCTGTCCAGATCCCAAAAAGTCATCCTTAGTGGGGAACTGGAGTGGCAGAATAGTGAGTACACCTGGCTTGGCTGCAGGCCTTTAAAAATCAGGCATTCATTTTGAGCTAGGTATCAACAGAGAGAGTCTGTGACTTGCTGAGGTTCATGCAGAGCTGCAACAGCAACCTTAGTGAGGTACAAACCATTGTGTGGCGACTTTGCACTTTTCCCACTGACCATTGCTGCAATATAATCTTTAGGCAGCTAAACATTCTGGGTGAACATGGCTATTTTGGGATCTCTCAATCCCTTTGTCTTTCCTTAAATAACAAAGTCACTACATGAGCAGAAACATTTAGGCCTCACTTTTGCAAATGAAAGTGCTTTAGCTACATAGAGTCATGAAAAAGCCAAGCATATTCTCATACTGGAGCAGATCTATCAAGACCTTGTCAGTACTTGGTCAGGACAGAGGAAAGGCTGAACTGAAAATAAAATCACTGAATGGAATATGGATTACCTAAATGTAGGCATTTGAGAGTTAGTACCTGGTCATGCATAGTTATCTAAATTGTGTTTCTAATCAATGAAGATGGAAAGACACTCTGAGAAGGTGTCTCCTCTGACTGATACTAGACACCCACATCAGAATGAAGTGAATGATTGTCCAAAGAGACCTGTCTTTTTTGCTACAAGAAACTAACAGCCCCAGAGTATAAGACCAACATTTAAATGTTTAAAACTGGGCTAGAGAAAATCCATGCTTTGTGAACATTTCCCATATGACTTCGTAGCATCTGATCAACTCTTTTTAGCTTTTAAGTAATTGAGCAAAAATGGAAAAAGGACCGAATTAAACAGATAAAAATAATAGTTTTGATATGTATGATTTTTCACAGTGGGTTGACTGGATGAATCGATGTGGGGATCTTCTACAACTTTAATATCAATGATTCTATGGCAAATTGCAGTTGTGAGGTATACCTCATTTACAACATGTATTTTATTAATATTTACTAGCATACTTGCCTATTTCTGTATCACTGAATATACTGTCTAGCTTTTAATTTGTTTTCCTAGAAGGGAGAAAATGAAATGTCTAGATTTTACTAGCTAAAGTATTTAAAATTGTTTAAAAATTATTGTTTTGATTTTGGAATATACAACCATAAGAAATACAGGACTATGGTTAACATGGAGCAGAAATCTGTATCTGAAAATGTGGTTTTCACTAGAAATATCAGGAGTGTTGCTGTTATGTTTGCAAACAAAACTATCTGAAATGCCAAGTTGCAGAAATGAAGTGTGGTAACACAGAGCTTAGTAGATAATAGATTTTATTTCCCATGTATATAATTCTGACTGCAACTTTTACTTAATTCAGTAGACTTTTTCCACTAGCTTCAGGTGGGTCAAGAAGGGTCCACAGGATGCAGAAGCTTACATGGAAGAAAATATTTGTTTTCATAACAACATGACAAGAACTGAACTCATCTATGCGAATTTGTAAGGAAGAATTTTCTTAATTCATTATGTACATACAGGTAAGGCTTATTTTCTCCTCTACCCTTCTTCAGTAATATAGGCAACAAAACAGCAAGACTAACAATGAGTGATCTGCATCTGTTTCCTCAAAAACATGTATCCTGCTCCTGAAACACCACTGTTCAGTATAACAGTGACCTCCACACAAGAAAATGTCCTGCTTAAATTACAGGAGCCCTACAGCAGGTCAGGGCTGATCTGTTACCAAAGACAGTATATAGATATGCAGTATTTATTTAAAAGCTGAAAGTAGAAGCTGAGTACTGTTTAAGAGGAAATTATGAATTAGTTCAGTAATATCACATAAGCAGAGTCAAAGATGGAGAAAGATCCTCTTCCAAAAATAGTCATTAATAAGAGTCCTCAGCAGATGCTATGAAAGCACCATAAACACTTTTGAACATTTACTATGATGAACAGTCTTAAATATTACTAATGAAGTTTCTTCTGTTAGTACCAGCTGGTATTTATGTATATGCTTCCCTCTTCAATAACCAGGTAGTTGGTTAGGGTATGTTGTGCAAATCTTTCTCTGTCCTGAGTGGCTGCATTAGCTTTCTTGTTGCACAGTACAGCAAAGCTACAAAAGCTAAAAAGCTACAGGAGTCTTTACCTACTGTATACTGATGTGGGAGACCTGAGAATTCACAGAGAGATTAATAGTTTTTAAAAATATCTTGTTATGTGTCATGATTAAACTCCAGCTGGCAACACAGCTCCAAATGTCCCCTTGCTCACTTTCCCCCAGTGGGATGGAGGGGAGAATCAAAAGAATAGAAGCAAGAAAACTCATGGGTTGAGATGAAGACAATTTTACAAGTAAAGCAAAAGCCACGTATGAAAGCAAAAAAACCCAAGGAATTAATTCACCACTTCCCATGGACAGGCAAGTATTCAGCCACTTCCAGGAAAGCAGGGCTCCAACACACATAATGGTAACTCGGGAAAACAAGTACCATTACTCTGAATGTCTCCCTTTCCTTTTTCCTCTGGACTTATATGTTGAGCATTATGACATATGGCAACAATATCCCTTTGGTCAGTTGGGGTGAGCTGTCCTTGCTGTGTCCCATTCCAACTCCCTCTGCACCCCTAGCCCCCTCGCTGGTGGGGTGGGGTCAGAGGCAGAAAGGGCCTTGACTCTGTGCAAGCACTGATCAGTAGTAATGAAAACAACCCTGTGTTATCAACATTATTCTCATCCTAAATCCAGAACACAGCGCTATACCAGCTATTAGGAAGAAAAGTAACGATCTCAGCTTAAACCAAAATAAAGAGAAAGGAAGCCAATCAGAATCACCAGTGAAACTGCAGTAAGTAATAACATGTGCAGGACAACGAGCTGTGAGACAAAATGTAACTCACAACTCTTCTTTATTACGGATTAAGGACATTGTGTCTTACCGTGTGCCTATTTCCACAGAGAAGGAGCTATTGATAAAGAGTTCAAGACTTTAACATCCAGTCTCTTCCTGGTAAATGACACAGTCTGCCTATTTTTCTCTGGCTTCCCTTATTATTTGAGCACCACCTTCATCAGGACGATTGATGTATAAATCTGCTATGTGAATTATGTCATACCACTTTGAGAAGTGACCATTGTAACTTGTGTTCTGCATAAGGAGACTGTTTTCTGCTGTGTAAATCTAACTTGGGACTACACATGTAGGTTACTGTGTAATGGTTTGGTTTAAAACCACAGGGGAAGACAAAGGAAAAAAATAACTCTTTCCTCTATGCCTACATTTTGGCTGGGAAGAGTAGCCAGGTTACCAAGGTTACCTCCTGCCTGGGTCTTTTTCCCATCAGCCCGGGAGACCCAGAAGGAATGCTGGAAAGGGGGTCTGGACTATATCTACGTCGGAGAGCACGCTCTCTCGCTCTGNGCCCTTCTGAGGTTACAGTGTGTGTGTGTGTGTGTGTGTGTGTGTGTCTGTCAGAGGGAGTCCAGGCTAGTCATAATTGTGCAGTTACGCCCATTTATTCCTCCATATATCTACCCTTTAATAAATTGCTGCCTTCCCTATCCGTATCTTGTCCATTGATAAAACCTAATATCGTCCAAAACCAGGACATACTGTCGGTGACATATTTCCTACACAGCAGCCTCACTAAAATCACTGGTGATACGCATAGCGATATGTGTAACTTTTAACCAATTTATGCATGAGCTACCCAATATCACACTCTGTGGATATAAATCTGCTAATTTACTCAGAAAATGTTTAATTTAAATTAAGAAAGATGTGTTAGAGATGAAGTTTATCTCTAAGACTGTTAGGAAATATATCCCACATGGCATCCATTTAAAATACAAAAAACATGTTCTGCAAGATCAAGTTCCCAAAATTATGTGTTTATATGAAATTCCATGCATACATAGTTTTAGTTATGCATGCTCCTGAACTACTGATGCTCCTGAGCATTCTGTATCTGGAGAAATACATTCCTTTTTGTTTCATATTTCTAGTTTTATGTTAGCTTACCCTTCATCATAAGTGCAAATGTTAAAACTCCAAGTAACCAAGCACTTAGGCTCTGTTAAGTGTTGCTCAAGAGAAACAGACTTTTCCAGAGAGTGATAGGAGAGTAGAAGGAGAGACATGGGACACTCTTGTTCTATCCAGCCAAGTTGATGGAGGTGACCCCTACAATAATGTCTGCTGTTAGGAGACCTCTGTATTCCACTGCCTCTGGGGTAAGGAGGGGTGGAACATGAAAACGTTTTGCTGTTTTGTTGAAGGCTGGAATTGCCTCCTAACCTCCCTTTGACTTCCTTAAGAAAGAAAATGTAGAGCAGCAGTAAAAGGACGAACACATGGAGCTCCAGAAGCTGATATGTAAATGGAAAATGTGCTTTGAGCCACTCAAATCCTTTAACCTTGATGAAGTAAAAGGGATAGTTCACTCTAGAAATTAGCAAGCTCTCTGCCTCCCGTTAGCTCCTTTGCTGAGCCTCCAGTGTGAAGAACATCTCTCAGATGGGGGGTGGCCATCCAGATGGAGGAAAAGAATGGAATGATGCTACTTAGTTGTTCCGCCTGCATATTTAGAGAAAACATTATTTTGGTTGAAATCTGATTTGAGTTAGGAACAGGCTGAACTGCTTTTTAGCCATCACTCTATTTGTTTCTGAATGTATATATAAAAATGTGGGACTTAAATGTCTTCTTCAAGAATCACTTTGGCTTGATGTCCCTGCTAGAGGTCAATAAAGTTAAACCAGAAACTTTTCCACTGAATCATTTAATGACTGGAAATTGGAGGTAATAGACTTGAAAACGTATTCTCATTTCTGCAATTCAAAACCCTTTATCTGTGCCATGTAGTCCTGCTAGAAAGAGCAAAATGGCCTTTAACAAAGTCTATTTGCAGAATAGTAAGAAGTGTTAAGATGCCAGATGCATCTCATTATGAATTTTAATGAGCAGATTCACACCTTGTCTTCCATTAAATAAATTACATAGTCTTTTCCAAACTCTTATCCAGAAAATTTGAAATTTGTTTCTACATAGTAGACTTGAGAAGAGTTTAGAACTGTTCCTCCTGAGCCCAGGATCTATGGTCCATATTCTGCCAAAGAGGGGAAAAAGGTCATGCTCTCTCATGTGGCAACACCCCAGAGCTCCTCTGTGCCACTGACACAGAGAACACGATTAAAAGTGAGAGGCAGAAATCAAGATACTCTGGATTGCAATTAAAAGAGAAATCAATCATGTAATTCTTTTTATCTCAGGAAGTAAAGAGCTAAATTCATCTCCATCACACAGAAAACTCCAGAAAAAGAAAACATATATTATAGTGCATAGGGAAGCATATTCTGCTCCCATTATCACAGCCAATGCAATCTCTTTCAAAACCCTTTTGGATAAGAGTCAGAGATATTTTTTCTACAACAGGCAAGTAACTGAGTGTCAGAGCCTGAAGTCTTCCATACCACTTCCCCTCTGAACAAGTTTGAAGCTTACAGACTCCTTGAAGTTATAAGAAGACATTGATTGCAATGAGGGATGTTTGCAACACTGTATTCTGCAGCAGTGAAACCAAGGTGAGGAAAGAAGCTTTCCTTTCTCTGCATCCTGAAAGGAAGGATGTTGAATGTGCTTGTTCAGACTGCTAGTAATTGCAAAGATGAGTCTTAGAGTTGAAAATACGAGACATTACTCTGCTTTGAATCAGTGTCGTTTCATGGAAATCAGTGACTGCACAGTGTGGCAGAGAAGCAGAGGACTTGGTCCTTCTCTGTTGCATAATCATGTCTTAATTTTTTCCTCTATTTATGGATAGTCAGAATCTATTTCTGTAGAAATAGATACCAGTCAACTGCACTGAAATAAGCTCCTTGAGCCCATGGTCAGAATTCCTCTTGTAAGTAACAAAACCCATGAAATTAATGAGATGTACCAGTTTCTCTAACCCTTCCTCATCAGAAAGATGGGCAATTTGAACTCCAAACACAGCAATACAAACTGCACAATTTTACTAAATATTATGGTTAAGAGCTTGCAGCAAATATCCAAGCATAAAACATATGCATAGTCTTTTCATCCTGGAAGAACCTGAATCCAGTCTTTTGCCTAACTCTCATCCCTCCAATCTACCCAACTCCTGTACTTTGTACATTAGATACAGCATATATTTACATAATTTTATTCTTCCCAATGTAGTGATGGTGTTTAATGACAGCAACCGTCACGCACTTACATATATGAAAGATTGTCCTTTCACATAGTACACACAGTGTCAACAGGATAATGAATGATGCTGAAGAAAAATCCTGTCTTTGTCAGGAAACATCTGTTTAGGTCAAGGGGAAGAATTCAGGTATCACATCAAGATCCTATGCATTTGTATATAAGTGTGTGTATATACAAATGACATTAATTAATAAGTGAATTTGGTTTTAAATATAGTCCATTGAATGCAGGGAATATCTGATGTCTAGACTTTATTCACACATTGTAGATTATCACTTCTGTCTCTTTTGCCAAACTGTCTGCCAAAATCTAGTACCTACTTTCTACTCCAAAGGGCAGAGCAAAAAATGTTGGGTTTGCTTGTTTATTTCAAAGGGGAAATATTAGAAATTAATTACTACATTTTTCTGGGTCAGGCAAATACAGGTGATTTAGATGAACAGGAAACTGGGTGTAAGCACCAACTATCACTAAAGCACCACTAGTTAAGATATGGCAGATTAATGAGCTTTATTTTCTACCTTAGGCCTGTCATATTTTTTCACCTTTATGTTAGTTAATTGCAGAGTAACATAAATTAACTTTTGGAACACAGCAAAAATGGGAACTTTATTTATGAATTTCTTGGATTTCTTTACCCCAAGCCAAACAACTAAATTGCTACTTAGCATAAATTATTTATTGGCCCTGGCTCAATACCATCCAACACCAGCCCCTGGAGGTCTGGGAGATATAAAAGATTTAAAGCATCTGTGCGACAGCATTGGTGCAGCCACAAAGCTATGTTTCTTTCCAGAAGGGTCCACTTTATTTTGTTGTAAATAAATAGAGCCTAAATTTCAGGAGAGGACTGGGTAGCAGGACTGTAGTGTTTTGCATATGTTAATTACCCACAGTTGCATGACAGAGAGACATACGCTATTTGCACAACTATTCTGAGGAGACCTGTTGACAAAAGGATGCATTTTAATTTATAC